>JAXGGT010047341.1:0-11245 GCA_035583425.1 Marsdenia floribunda
GATTATAAAATTTTATTATATGACAAAATTGATATAAATATATTAATTGGTGTTAAAATTAATTTATTTCTAAATAATTAATTTTTTATTAATATTTGAATTTAATATTTTTTTATACATTTTTTTTTTAATTTCAAGTGTAAATTTTATTATTTTTTTTTTAAAAAATAAAATTAATTTAAATATATCTATTAAACAAAAGTATATTATAATAGTTTGAAATCTCTTAAAGCATTCTCTAAGACACCAATAAAATTATACATTCTACACCTAGATATGGAATATATATATATATACACTAGAGAGACATTCCGCCCCCAGTGCGGAATGTATTTTTTCTTCGTTCTAACATTTTTATATACTTATTTATATCTTTTTTTTCTATATAAACTTTATTTTCATAAATAATTAAATCATATTGTAACTATATTAACTTAAAAATTTTATATAAATATTATAATATTTAAAAAAAATATTAATAATATATATAAAATATCTGCATATAAGAATATATATATAAGGAAAAATATTTTTTAAAAATTTCATACGTTAAATATATTAAAAATTTATGTTTCTTAATTTGTAATTATTAAATTATTCTATAATAGTAAACAATTATTAAATTTATATACAATATACTATTATTAAATTTATATATAACTGCTATATTGATATAAATATATTAATTGATTTTAAAATTAACTAATTTATAACTAATTAGTCATATTTAATGTTTTAAATTTTTTTATTAAAATTTACATTAATATTCTTTTATAAAGACTTTTCTATTTTTACATGCATATCTTATTATTTTTTAAAAAATAAATTTAATCTAAATATGATTGTCAAGTATCTTATGAAATTAATATTACATATTAATACTTTAAAAAAATAATTATTATTTAAAAAAATAATAATTAAAAAATTATTATTATTATTATTAAGACAAAGAAACAAAGATAAAAAAGTTATAAGAATTAAATAAAATTAGAAATATTAAAAGAAAAAGTTTTTTTTTAGAACAAAAAAGACAATAAAAATATAACAAGATTGCAAATAGAAAAAATTTTCTTCAAACAAAAAAAAAAAAAAAAAAAACACCTAAAATTTTATATAATAGAATATATATATATAAATTCAGAGAGAAAAGAAAAGAAAAAAGAGCAACAATACAAAAAATAATTAAAAAACTACAAAAACAAAAACGTAGAAAATATTAAATTTTATAATTATAAAAATTAAAAGACTTACAAATTCAAAGAAAATAAAGAAAAAAAATATAGAAGACAGAAAGGATAAAAAATAATTAAAAATTACGAAAAATGAAAAGTTAGCACATATTAAATTTTATAATTATTAAAACTAAAAGATGAAGGAAGTTTAAAAGATTTACAATAGCACTATTAGAAGAACCAAAAAAAAAAAAAAAAAGCTTTCAAAAGAAGGGTGCGTAATCTTATATATATATACTAGTTATACATTTCACATCTAGATGTGAAATATATATTACAAAGCTTTTTTTTTTTTTTCCAAAATTTTACTATAACTTATGTTTGTTATTATTTTTATTTTTTAATATTTTTATCTGATTAATTAACATCGCAATTTTTCTTTATAAATTTTATTTTTGTAAATAATTAATTCATAATCTAATTATGTTAGAACTTTATAATTTTATTTAAATACTTTAATATTTAAAAATATATATCTATATGTATTTGTATATTAAATATTTACATTTTATAATTTATGATTATAAAAAAAATTTTCTATGAAAAATTTCATATAAATATATTAATTGATTTTTAAATTAATTTATCTATAAATAATTAATTTTTATATTAATATTTGAATTTAATATTGTTTTATATACATAGTTTTTCTAATTTCAAATGTAAATATTATTTAAAAAATTAATAATAAATTTAATTTAAATATATCTATCAAACAACAAGGGCTCTGAATATTCTAAAACATCATCTAAAACACCAATAAAATTTAAATATATATCAGTTAATTAACCTAAAAATTAACGCTCTTAAGTTAATATTTATAATTTTTAAAAAAATAAAAAATATAATGGCATTAAAAAATTTATATTCATCAATCTAAAAAATTAAAATATAATTTTAAACAAAAAAATAATAATAAAGATAC
This sequence comes from Marsdenia floribunda, assembly GCA_035583425.1. Lineage (NCBI taxonomy): Eukaryota > Viridiplantae > Streptophyta > Magnoliopsida > Gentianales > Apocynaceae > Marsdenia > Marsdenia floribunda. Next base: position 2,158 of record JAXGGT010047341.1, read on the forward strand.
ACTATGTTTTTTTTTTTTTTTTAATTTGAAACACTTTAACATCTGACGTGTCTCTAACTTATGATATATCAAATCATAAGCAAAGGCTGCTACCAATTGAGTTAAGTCTTCTTAACTAAGATACAAAATATTTTTATTTATTTTTTAAATATGACATATTAATATATTTTTTTCGTAAACATGAACTATTAATAACAATATTTTACATGTAAATTTTAAATTTTTTTCTATTATGTGACTTTGCCTAGTTATTGAATTAAGTTTTTAAATTGAGTAGTAAAGAGAAGAATGAGAATACATGAAAAAGTAAAAAGAAAATTAATCAGAAGAAAAAATAAAGGAGAAAACTATAAAGTAATAAAATACAAATAAGAATGAAAATAAAACAAACAACAATTAACTAATATGTCTAATATAAATAATATATTGATAAAGTGTAAAGTTAGATAAATTATAAAATTATAAATAAAATTTAGAAGATAAAGAGACAAAGTAAAAAAAAATAAAAAGACAATAAAATCCAAAAAATTAATAAAAATAACCAAAGGGCCATTAGAACAAAAATGAGCTTATAGAAAAAAAAAAAAAAAAAAAAAACTCTACAATATTATATATAATAGATATATATAAATATAAATATAACTATTGAATTTTCTTTTTCCAAAAAAAGAATAGGAAATGAAAAGTTTCAAGCATTCTTTTAAAACATCTATAAATTAAAGTCAACGAATATAAATTACTGGAGAGAAATACAAAGAGATTAGACAGTAAAGAAAATGATAAAACTGAACACTAATTAATTAAATAATGATCAAAAAGTAAAAGAAATTCATTGTATATTCCATAATAGCAATAAAAAAAATTATTTTATAAGATCTTATTAAGATAAACAATGTATAGAAAATAAAAAGAAAAGAAAATTAATTAAAAAATTTGTTGCTTTGAATAATAATGGTGTATAAAAAGTATAATATATTGAACAAAAATTGATAAATAGAACTTTTAAAAATATTAAAAAAATTGAATATTAAATAAAAAAAAAAAGGTAAAATACTAAAATTGCAAAAAAGATTAAAAGTTTAGATAAGAGCAAAATTAATGAATTATAAAAAGACATAAATAACAAAATAAATTACATCTAATGCCATTAGAACAAAAAAAAAACCTTCTAGTAGCTTTTTTTTTTTTTTACAAATTCAAATATACATTCCAAAATTTAATATACAAAAAGAAGAAAATAAAAGAAAAAAAAAATCAAAGTAAAGTACAAAAGAAATCTTAATAAATACAAAAGAAGCAAAATGGAGAACAAAAATATGTAAAAAATAAGAGAATAAAAATAAATAAACAAAAGGAACGAATGTGTAAAAATAGAAAAATATTAAAAACTTAAAACTTGCAAATGGAATAGATACGACAATAAAAAAAAAATGTTTGAAATTAATTTAAATAATAAAAGTTATTCCAACTATATAAAAGGGGTAAGCTACTTGATTTAAGAAATATAGAAGAATCTAATAAAAATGATAATAAGAATTAAAGAATTAAAAAAATTGGTAAGAAATTGAAAGGTTAAAATTAAAATATTAAATAAATAAAATAATTAAATAAATTATATAGATATTAAAAAATTAAAAAAAATTTATACAAATTACACAATATGCCATTAGAAGAAAAATATCTTCTAGAAACTTACTCTAGAATCTTATACATATAAGAAAGATATATATTACAAAGCTTTTTTTTTTTCCCAAAATTTTTCTATAACTTATGTTTAATTTTTTTTTTTTTTTTTTTTTTTTAGTGTTTTTATGTGATTAATTAACACCTTTATTTTTCTTTATGAAATTTATTTATATAAATAATTAATTCATAGTATAATTATATTAGAATTTTAAATTTTACTTAAATACTGTAATACTTAAAAATATATTTTTTATATATTGAGGAAATATGTATATATTGACAATATATAATATGGATTTGTATATTTTGAATATATATTAAACATTTATATTTCATAATTTATGATTATAAATTTTTTTTCTATGAAAAATTCATATAAATATATTAATTGGTCTTAAAATTAATTTATTTCTAAATAATTATTTGTTTATTAATATTTGAATTTAATATTATTTTATACATAGGTTTTCTAATTTCAAGTGTAAATCCTGTTATTTAAAAAAAAACTAATTTAAATATATTTGTCAAAACAGAAGTATATAACATTGTCTAAGATACCAATAAAATTAAAACAGATATCAATTTAATTAACCTAAAAAAATTAAAGCTATTAAGTTAATATTTATAATTTTAAAAAAATAAAAAATATAATTGCATTAAAAGACCTTATAAATAACATAATTTTTTTTTTGTTTTCATTAATCTAAAAAATTAAAATATATTAATATTTAAAAAAAAAAAATTAGATAAGCTATGTTTTTTTTTAAAAAAAAAAATTTGAAACACTTTCATATTTGACGTGTCTCGAACTTACGACTTTCTTGAATTATAAGCGAAGTTACTACCAATTGAGATAAGCATTCTTATCTAAGATGCACTATATTTGTATTTATTTTTTAAATACAAAATTTTACACGCGAAATTTTAATTTTTTTCTATGTAACTTTGTTTTGTTATTGAATTAAATTTTTAAATTGAGTATTAAAGAAAAGAATGAAAATATATTAAAAAGAAAAAAGAAAAATAATCAGAAGAAAAAATGAGAAAACTATAAAACAATAAAATACAAATAAGAATGAACCAATATATCTTATTTAAATAATATATTGATAAAATGAAAAGTTAAATAAATTATAAAATTATAAATAAAATTTGAAAGATAAAGAGATAAAGTAAAAAAATTAATAAAAAATAAAGAAAAAAATTAATAAAATTCAAAAGTTAATCAAAATATAAGAAAAATTAATTTCTAAAAGAAAGCCCTACAATATATAATAGATATATTTATTCAGTCAGTTACAATGCATCTATTGGTCAAAGTGTTAGCTCATATACTTAAAAGGATAATGTTGAGGTACAATCTGCATTTGTAATACATTACATACAATTTTAAATTAACCAATACATAAAAGACAAATGTATTTATATGACTTACAATAGTAAATTAATAAGTTAATGGGTAATGTGACATCTCCTATGTTTGACACCTCAATAAATTTAATGACTTTCTACTTGGTCCACAGATTACCACCAAATTTTGACCACTTAAAATATTAATATAATATTATATTAGTAACTTTTACTTTTTTTTATAGTAAATATAAAAATAAAAATGGTAAGTTTGAAAGAGTAAATGGTAAGTTATTAAATTTGATAAAAAAAAAAAAAAAAAAATATTAAAATCTTATTATTTCTTTTACAAATCTTACCATTTTTTCCACAAATCTTACTATTCTAAAATTTTTGTAAATTAACTTTTCATTGCAGTAAGTTAAATAAAGATTATAGTAACTTTGACAATAAAAATGGTAACTCCTTTAAACTTACCATTTTTTATAACAATCTTACTATGTTCTAAGTAAACTTATTATTTATACATTTGGAAAAGTTCAATTTATGCATAGTAAAAAATAAAAAGAATATAGTAACTTTCATTATAAATATGATAACTTTTAGAAATTGTTATTATTTAATATATGTTTACCATTTCTTGACATAGTCTTACTTAATTTTTTTTATATATATTACAATTCTATATTTTAGTAATTTTAATTTATATTAAAGTAAAAAGTACAAATAATATAGTAACTTTTACTATAAAAATAGTACATAAAATTTTACTCTTTACTATTTTGTATAAAAATTTTACCAATATTTTCGTGAATTTTACTATTACAATATTTTAGTAACTTTAATGTACAATGTAATAAAATTTAAAAATATTGTAGTAATTTTTATTATAAAAATAATAATGTAACTTTTTATATAATGGCTAATTTATTTTTTTTATATATATATTAATCTTACAATTTAAAATTTTGAATAATTTGAGGTATTTTATAATCAAAAGTGCAAAGGATATTTGAAATTATTTTACAAATCTTTTTTTATACATAGTTTTGTAAACTATAATATTATTTTTTTAAATCATACTATAATAGAATTTTTATCTAAAAATATTTAAAATGTTAAAAATAAATTGGTTAAAGATAAATTTTTAAATTTCAAAGATATCGTATACTGTATATTAATTAATAATAAATATACATATTTTGATTTATTAAGTTATTAGTGTATTATTTTTTTTATAATCTTTTCAGGAAAAAAAAAAAAAAAAACCTTCATTGATAATTCAACTACTTAGCATACTACTTCTTTATAATTATCCTTATTGTTTTGTTTTGTGTTTTAAATATTTAAAAATTCATAATTTTAAACTATTATTTATAAACTGAATATCTATAAAAATAAATTTTTATTAAAGTCACACCATATAAGTTTTATTTTTACTACTTAATATTTTAATTTTGGTAAAAATTCAAGTTCTTAATAACTATTATTCGTATTTAAGAATATTTCCGATAAAAAGTATTTTTAATATATTTTTGTATTTTTTTTCTAGTTTAGCTTATTTTATAAGGATAGATAGAAATGCTATTAACATTGTTCATCTAATTTAAATTTTCAAAATTCAAAATAATATATTTCATTCAGATAATTGTTTCATATGAAAAAAAAAAAAAAAAAAAAGCTTATGAAATATTTATTGTTATAATCCTGTTCTTATGAACTAATAAAAATATAGGTAAAGGACATAAATATCTTAAAATTTTAGATTTTATTTTTTCTGGTACTTTTTTTTTTTTTTTTATGTTTTTAAGATTGATATGTTAGTTGTGGAATTGTTTTCATGCTAAAGGGATATGCATGATTGAATCAACAAAAACAGGAATGAGTGGCTACAATATAAAAAACTTCCATTAGTGTTCTTCTAAACATAAGTTGTAGATTGAATCAATGGTTCTTTTTTACCACCTTGTTGATTACGTATATAAATAGTTATTATATAAGGAATTGCAGTCACTTTACACGTATACTAACTCCATTTGTTATTCTCTAACCAAAATCCCTCTTTATGTTCTTCAAAAACTCAAAAATTCATAGAGATGATTAAGATATTTATTTCATCTTCTCTTAAATAGGAAAAAAAAGCCATGATATAAATATTAATAAACCATACACATTAATATTTATCCTTATTCCTCAGTTAAATGAACTATTTAACGAAGTGCAAAGTTGCTGACTTACCATTAGAAAGAACTTGCAGACAAGGAGATGCTGAAGAAAGATAGATTGCTTTTGCCCAAGTTTATCTTACCAAGAAACCAACAACATTTGCCATTGTTTCTATTTTTACGATTAATAAAACCTATTTTTCTTTCATTCTTCTTCACACTCAGACCAATAATTTATGTATTTTTTCTTTTCCTTAAGAATTAAAATGAGTGGAGTGAAAGTTTAAAGATGAAAAAGAATGAAAATGAGCCAATGCATGTAAGAAGAAGATGAGAGCAACGTCCCTTCAATGTAGACTTTACATCCAAATTTTGTTATGACATAGATGCAATCATTCCATATTTCACATCAACTATAGAAATTATTTAATTAGGTGAAATAATGATGGAAAGCGTCCTTATATGCTGTAATCTTACCGTATCAAGATATTGGAAATAGAGAATATATATTTTGTTATATATTTATTTTTGAGTTGATCCTATATATTTATTAATAGTAAATTTTGTTTTAGTTATATCTTTATCTAAAATAATTAATGATATGTTTTTTAAATATTTTTAAATATTTTAATTTTTATTTTAAAAAAAATCTATTTAATTTGTTATTTGTAATTAATATTTTAATTTTTAAATTTTAAAAAATTATTAAATTAACTTTTTAACAAAAGAATTATCTTTCCACTTACAAAAGTTATAATTTGGTTTTGGTAATGTGTATATATATATTATATAATCTATTCTAAATTATATATATTAATGAATTCACGTTAGGTTATATAATCTATTCTAAATTATATATTAAGCTAATTTAATCGAATTTTCAATTTAAGTAATATTCAATCTATTTTTTAAAATATTATATTATTTTTAGCAATATCATAAATTACTAATTTGATATAATTACTCAATAAAAAGCATGATAGTATTTTTAGATTTTCATTCTAGAAAAAAAAAAAAATGTTAGTTCCAATTTTGAGGAGAAAAAAATCATATATATATATATATATATATTAAATTTGAATTTTTTTTTTGAATTAAAATTTTCAAAATGTGATGATCTTAACTAAATTTAGTTAATTGATTATGTTATATGTCAAGTTCTTGTTGCCTAATACGTATGTAAATCAAATGAAATGAGATAAAATTAAATATAAAAATTTAAAATATAAGAGCAATCCATTATATACGTAATAAAAAAAAATATTTATAATAAAATTTAATATTACAAACTTCAAATGTTAAAAGTAAAAGAAATATTACATAAAGTAATATAAACATACTTATACTATCATCTTAATCAAATTATTCACCACTATAGGGAAGTATAGTTAATATATATATATAGATATAGATATATATAAATATGAGATTGAAAGAAATTTTTACTATATGAGATTTGTGTATAAAAGATTAATAAAATAAAATAAAAATTATCATTAATTTTTATATAAAAGAAATAAATTCATATACATAATGTAAAAAGAGTTTTACAATAATAACTAACAACATTCTTTATGTCATTATATTAGTAATGTTTAGACTATTTAATATTAAAAATTTAAATTAAATCATATAATAAAATTTAAAATATTATTAATTTTTGGGCTTAAAAAATAGTAATTTAAAATTAAATGCGAGCACTATATTCTAAGTCTAATTTAATTATGAAATTAGGAACTTAATGTGGTATTTTAAGATATTTATTTTAGTCCAAACTCAATAATTTGGACCATTTTTAAAAATGATAGATATGAACCCAATGTGATGGATATTTATTTTGAGCCTTTTTTAATCATTAGATTATGAATCCAATGTGTTGTTTTGAATATAAATATTAATTTTAAAAAATATTTTATAGATGAAGATCATATTCAAAATATTAAATAAGTTTACATGAATTCAAATAAAAATTTTTCCATTAAAAATTTTGAATCTTTCCATTAAAAATTAAAATCTTATTTTCCTTTTTAAATATTTTATAGATTTATTTAAAAAACACAATATATTGTTTTGAAGTTTGAAAATTTAAATTGGTTGAACAATGTTAATAGCATTCATATACTTATAAAATAACCTAAACTAGCAAAAAATACAAAAATCTATTAAAAATATTTTTTATCGGAAATATTCTTAAATATTGAATCTCATGAAATTAACGAATAAAAGTTATTAAGTACTAAAAATAAAACTTATATGATGTAAATTTAGTAAAAAATTATTTTTATAGATATTTAGTTTATAAAGAATAGTTTAAAATTATGAATTTTTAAATACTTAAAGCACAAAACAAAACAATAAGGATAATTATTAAGAAGTAGTATACTAAGGGTTAAATTATCAATAAAGTTTCCTTTTTCCCTAAAAAAAATTATTAAAAAAATAATACATTAATAACTTAATAAATCAAAATTTACATATATTTATTATTAATTAATGTACAATATACTTAACTTTAAAATTTAAAAATGCTTTTAATCAATTTATTTTAACATTTTAAATATTTTTAGATAAAAATACTATTATAGTATGATTTAACCAAAAAAAAAAAAAACTGTAATTTACATAACTATATATATATATATATATAAATTTGTAAAATGATTTCAAATATACTTTGCACTTTTGATTATAAAATCCCCTCAAATTATTAAAAATTTTAAAAAGTGGCATTACTATTTTTATAATAAAAATTACTATAATATTTTTAAGTTTTATTACATTGTATATTAAATTTACTAAAATGTTGTAATAGTTAAATTCACCAAAATATCAGTAAGATTTTCATACAAAATAGTAAAAAGTAAATTTTATTCGAAAGTACTACTTTCATAGTAAAAGTAACTATATTGTTTATACTTTTTACTTAAATATAAATTAAAATTACTAAAATATAGAATTGTAATATACTAATATACATAAAACAAATGATAAGTTTATGGCAAGAAATGGTAAACATATATTAAAGAACGGTAATTTCTAAAAATTACCATTTTTGTAATGAAAGTTATTGTATTCTTTTTATTTTTAACTATGCATAAATTGAACTTTTCCAAATGTAAAAAAAAAAAAAAAGTTTTCTTAGAAAATAGTAAGATTGTTATACAAATTGGTAATTTTTAGAAGTTACTATTTTTGTGGTAAAAGTTACTATAATCTATATTCAACTTACCCCAGTGAAAAGTTAAGTTATAAAAATTTTATAGTAAAATTTGTCCAAAAAATGGTAAGATTTATGAAAGAAATAGTAAGATGTTAATTTTTTTTATCAAATTTAATAACTTACCATTTATTGTTTCAAACTTACTATTTTTATTTTTATATTTACTATATGAGATAGTAAAAGTTACTAAGATAATATTTTAAGATTAAATTTATTGAGGTATCAAAGCATAGAAGATGTCACATCACTCATTAACTTATTAACCTGTTATTGTAAGATATATAAATACACTTATTTTTTATTTATTGGTTAATTTAAAGATGTCTAAAATATACTATAAATAGAGTTTGCACCACAACATTATTTATACTTAAATTATAGGCAAACTGTTAACCCTTGTATCAAGATAACTGCACTGATTACTGAATCTTTTATTTTTCAAATAATTAGGTATTGAAAACTGTCTTCAAACAACTAGGGATGACAATTAAAATCATACCCGATGGGGAACCCATATACCGACCCTGTTTTGATCGGAGAATCCTCGCTTTGACTGGGTTCGGGGATGGGGAAGGTGATTCCCCGAAAAGAAAAATAGGGGATGGAGGCGGGGATGGTATTCATCATTAATCCTCGACCCCGCCCCCATTCCCGTCCCCGCAAAATA
>JAXGGT010047371.1:0-11242 GCA_035583425.1 Marsdenia floribunda
ACTAATAAAATATATTATTTTTGTCTCTCACTTATTAGACAATATCTTACATTGGCCCCACCTTACTCCTCGTTATTTGCAATTAACTCAATTCTTTTTGAAAAAAATGAGTTTTCTCAAAAAAAGTTTCAATTCAAAAACACCCTAAATGTGCAATAAATGAAAAGATAGAGGACAAAAAAATTAAAAATATAAAAGTTAAAGACTAAACGTAAATAAATTGAGGACTAAACACACCAATCTTTCGTTATAACTTAGACCAAATCTAGAATATCATATATTCGGATACAAAACAAGAATTACAAATACCCAATTCAATTAATTATGTATATATTTAAAATTTAAAATTTGTTATTGTCATTAGATTATTTTAAATCTCATGTGATGGTCAATAATTTGATAAGAAAATTTCATATTTGAATAATTCTTTAAAAAAAAAAAAAAAATTCTTAGGTAATCTATATCTAAATTAGACTCAAAATCTTATAAGATCATGTACAAATATAAATATATCAATCTATCAAATTAATGAAAAAATATGCTTATTATTTATCAATTAAGTATAGTTCTTAATTACAAATTACAATCGTGTAGACTTGTTTATGAACTTAATAAATCGTAATAAGGATAATTTGATAAGGAATTTCCAAAATGATACCCTTTAAAAAAAAAAAAAAAAAAAAAAAAATTGAAGTATTTTTATCTTTATTGTGTCTCAAACTCATAATCTCTCAAATCATAACTGAGATGGCTACCAACTCAGCAACACCTTTTTGACCAAAATGATACTTATGTTTATTATTTTGGATTAAAATATATGGATAAATGCATTTAATGTCCACTAATTCGACCCCCATTAGTTGGCGTTGTTGTACATCTTTAATGCAATCTTTTCTTCTAAAAAATGAAAAAAGTTTTGACATTGTAAAGTGTTTGGACAACTAAATTGGTAATTTTTTTTTTTTTTATTAAATTAAAAACTTTTCAAGGAATTATGTTTGATTTTTTTTTTTTAATTTAATGAATTATAAAGTATTATATGCATAAAATTATTTTTAAAACTTTGTAAAATATTTAAATGTATATATTTTTTAAACTTTTAATTTGAATTTAAAAATTTTAAGGAATATAATCATTAATATAAATAAACAAGAAAGTCTAACATAATTTAATAGTAATTTGATTCATTTATAACTCAAGAAATCACCAGTTCAAATTATATTATAAGTAAAAGAAAAAATTTCAAAATCTAAGATAAGAAAATAATTAATATAAATAAAAAAAATTATAATTATTATTGTAGACTTGATTTCTACGATTACAAAAATATAAAAACTGAGGAAAAATAAAAACTGCAAACGAATATTTGTATTAATATAAAGTTTTAATGGGTCCAATATTGATTTGCTAATTTGAGGGCCTCTTAGAAAAGATGAAGGGGTCAATGCCACTTCTTTCTTTCAATTAGATTCCCATATTAAACAAAAGAAAAGATGAATATCACATTGGGATCATCTTTCACCAAATATATACATGTGTGTGTGTGTGTATTTTTTAAGTAATTAAATATATTCTTAAAAAAAATGTATCAAATTGATATATTTGGTGGCAAATCTATTATTATTTAGTAAAATTTATTTCTATATTCTTTTTATTGCTTTTATTTTGTCCCTAAAATTTTTAAAATTACAGAATCAGTATTGTATGACGTAACCACTCCGTATGCTGATGGTTTTCTCTCAAGAATATCTTGAGATTTCATTTCCATTTTTGCTTGCATGGTTGCAGCGATCATCACGGCTTGTCCGGTGCCACGATTATTCTTTTGATTGTCGGAGCTGGCCCTAGGCACGGCTACTGGTGTGATCGGCGTTTGGTTAGAGAAGATCGATGAACTGATACTGAAGAAGCTTGGTAGCGTGGATCTTGGTGAGGAGGGTTCTTCTTGTATGTCACTGGATTCGGAAGACATCAAGGAAGGACTGCATGAAGAGAGTTTGAGCATGGTTTCCTATTTACATGGCGGTAAATCACTCAATCTGGATGCCTTCGAAATTGCTATGGGTAAAGCATGGTGCTGTGGTTCTTTCTCAATTCAACGACTCAATGAGCAGCTCTTCTAGATCTTCTTTGCACTACAGGAAATTGTAGACTACGTGTTACATAATGGCCCTTGGAACTTTGAGAATAATCTTGTTCTCATCCGACCTAGAGTTTGGGCTTGTCCGTTGGATATGGAGGCATTATCGAAGGAATTCTTCTGGGTATTACTTACAGGACTACCCAGATTTTGTTACACCATGGAGGCGGGATTGAAAGTAGTAAAATCCAAGGACTCTTGTATCAAATATTAGCTTAGAGAAGATCGAACGGAGGGAACAAATTAAGTTCTATAGGTTTCGAATTCTTGTAGATATTACGAAGCCTCTCAAATGTATCTCTACTTCGGATAGGATGGTTAACATGGGGTTATTCAAATATGAACGCCTCCTTACTTTCTGTTTTTATTGTAGTTTGATTGGTTATAGATATTGTGATTGTGTGGTTGGTAAGAATGTTGGAATTGAGGTTAAAGATATGACATTTGGTTCATGGCTTGGTAGAGTAGATCATGTGTACTTGGAACAATTATTTGCACTTAAAAATCCAATGGAGCACACTGGTTTACACAAGGATAATATTCCTCCGTTAACCCCTTCGGATTCCCCTAGGGTTGAGCAAACAAGTGCTGGAAATGGTCTTTCACATGGGGCAGATGTTGCCCTAGCAATTGTTCCATCCAGTGAGGTCACTTCCAGTGCTGCTATTTAAAAAATTCAGCGGCAACTTACTCCACAAAAATGGTCATTTGGTGATGGTGATTCAGGTACGTATCGTACTAGGGAATCTTTGAATGTGAAAAAATCAAAAGCTTCAATGGCGGTTACTGTTTGACAACCCCATCAATCACAATGATTTGTTTAGGGTGAAATTGTTGAGGTTTGGGGTCTCATGAGCTAAAGAACCTCATATGGTCTCACAAGCCTCATATTATTTGTCTCATGGAGACTCATTTATTTTCTTCTAATTTGTTACACTTTAAGAATTCTATTGGATTTCCTCATGGAATAGCAGCGGATAGATGGGGTATGGGTGGTGGGCAAGCCACGCTTTGGTGGGATGAATTGGATGTCTCTTTAATTAGCATGTCAACAGGCATATAGTTGTGATGATCAAGGATGGTGTGCTACAAGGTTTGATGTTCTTACTGGGGTTTATGGCCATTGGAGTGGTTAAAAATGACAACAATGTTGGGAGTTACTTCATCAAGTTGGTGAAAATAGAACCCTACCTTGGTTTTTACTTGGAAATTTCAATGAAATAATTTATCCTTATGAAACTTCAAGTAGCAATGGTAGACCACACTTTCTAATGGCCAATTTTTGTCAAGTGTGGAACAAATGAATGGGTGCTGCTGTTGTTCGGTCTAAGTTAGACCATTGCCTTGGCAATTTTAACTTGTTGAATTTGCTGCAAAACATTACCTCTCGTGCCATCCTCACATCGACCTCTGATCACCATGCCATTGTGTTGAATTTGACCGAGAATGCTGTAGGAAAATCTCCACCTCGGGGTAAGCCTCTTCAAATAGAGCCTTGGTGGCTTTGTGAGGAGGAATACCACGACATCATAACTTATTTTTGGGCAGGTTACTCGTTCGCTACAACTACTACAGTCATAGAGGGGATGGAGGGCTTGAAATTCAGATTATGGCAATGGAGTTTGCACAGATTTGGTGATGTTTCTAAAGAAATTCAGCGTACACGTCATATGCTTATTGATTTCAAACTGAGATGGGCACTAGAGGATAACATTCATGAAGCTTATACAAAACTCTACAAACTAATGGATGTGGAGAATGAGTATTGGCGTCAATACTCTCGTTCTAATTGGTTTGATGGCGGGAACAGGAATACATAGTATTTCCATCATCATGCCAACCACCAGAAGAGACGGAGTCATATATCTAAGATTGTCAATGACACAGGTATATCTTTTACCTCTCATACAGATATCTCTAAAGTGGCTGTTCATTATTTTTCTACTCTTTTCACTATTGATAACATAAATCTGGATTATGATAATAAGGTGGTAAGGTGTCATTTTCTTGCTTATTAGAGTACGACAAAAGAATCATTGATAGACCATTTTCAGAGGATGATATAAAGGCTGCCCTTAAATCGATGCACTCAACTAAAGCTCCCAGTCTAGATGGGTATCCTGCAATGTTTTTTCAAAATAATTGGGCAACGGTTGGTCCTCCTTTCACTAAGTTACGTCTTGGCTATTTAAATGATGGGTTATCCTTGCATGAGCTGAATGATACTTTTATCACTCTTATACCTAAAGTCAAGAACCTTATTTCTATGGTTGACTTTAGGCCTATAAGTTTATGCAATGTGATCTAAAAACTGATTTCTAAAGTCATTGTTTGTCGTTTCAAACCTTTTCTAAATATGCTAATTAGAGACACACAAAGTACTTTCATTAATAGGAGACATATCACTGATAACATTATCATTGCGAATCAGGCTATACATTGGTTGAATTTGGGACGCACACACATATCTTCCGATGCGTTAGCTTTTAAACTTGACATTAGTAAAGCTTATGACAGGGTTGAGTGGCCTTACTTGAGGTGGGATATGACAAAGATGAACTTTAATTCCATGTTGTATGATTGACCTAATTATGTATTGTATATCCTTTGTTCGTTTTCATATTTTAATTAATGGAGAGCCATCACAGTCCTTCAGACCTACTCGTGGGCTCCGACAAGGTGATCCTCTTTCACCCTATTTTTTTATTCTCTATGCTAAAGGGTTGTCTCAACTTATCTAGTGCTCGGTGATGAGAGGTACTTGGCGTGGCATCCAGATGAGTCGAGGTAGACCTCAGATCTCTCATCTCTTATTTGCAGATGATTGATTATTGTTCTTGCAGGATTTAGATGTATGTGTGGATATTCTCCAAAATATCCTCTTCAACTATGAACGTATCTCCGACCAGAAAGTGAATATTCAGAAATCTTCGATCTTCTTTCACAAGAAGCTCCCTAATTCTCGTAGACAGTTCTTGTTACAAAAGTTGGGCATGCATTTGTGCAGTGGTGAAGGACATTATTTGGGATTACCCTATCTCATTGGGAGATCTAGGGCTCAGATATTCTCCTACTTGAAAGATAGACTATGGAAAAAGACGAGTGGATGGAAGAATAAGCTCTTGTTAAAAGGGGGAAAGGAGGTATTGATTAAATTAGTCCTCTAAGCTTTGCCAACATATGCTATGTCAGTCTATCGCCTTCCAATTTCATTATCTAATGAAATTCAGTCCTTGATTAGACGGTTTTGGTGGAGTTCCTCTGCAAATCACACTACAAAAAAAGTTGGCAGATTTGACGCCTACCAAGTACAGCGGCTGCAAACTATTGTTTTTGGTCACCAGAGACGACGGTTTGTCCCCCAATCGTCGTTTTTGATAATTTTTGGAAAATGTGCCAGTCTTAAACAACAATTTTGTGAATCGTCGTATTTTGTTTGGTAAAAACAGTGGTCGTGGTGACCAAATACGATGGTTTTATAAGTGTTGTATTAGGTTAGACAAATACAATGCCTCATTTGAGCAAATACAACTGCTACAAAGCGTGGTTTTTGCTCAAAATACGAGTTTATGACTTCGATCAATATTTATATAATATTGGATTGACTTCAAATTTGCAAATTTTATTTTTAATATATTTCTAATAAATCTAATAGTTGGATTAAATATTTGATTTATGTAAAATAAAAAAATGTGTATATTTCGATATTAAAATTAAAAAAGTAGATGGATGAAGCATGAAATAGTATTGGATTGGCTTCAAATTTTGCAGATTTTATTTTTAATATATTTGTTATAAATCTAATGGTTAGATTAAATGTCTGATTTATAAAATAAAAAAATGCATATATTTCGACATTAAAATTATAAAAGTAGATGGATGACACATGAAATAGTATCAAATTGGCTTCAAATTTTATAGGTTTAGTTTTTCTTATATATTTAACAAATCTAATGGTTAGATTAAAATTTTTATTTTTGTGAAATAAAAAATGTGTAAATTTCGATATTAAATATAGAAATATAAATGGATGACACATGAAATAATATTCGATTAAAATAAAATTTTGTCAATATGAATAATTTATATATATGGTTATATCTAATGGTCGAATTAATTAATTAACATATATAATGTGTTACTTATATAATACGTATAGATACATATCGTAACTTTCATTAATGAAATATTATACATTTATATATGAAATGATTAATTTTTTTTGATTATTACTATCAAATTAGATATATAATGATTATTACATTATTTAAATATTTAAAAATAATTTATATAGTAAAATATACCATAACCCTAAACTCTAAAATACCCTAAACCCTAAATAATAATTTTTCTTTTTAATATTGGACTCAATAATGACTGTCCAACCAGAAACGGCTGTCAGGGCCGCTTTTTTCGGCTGTCGTTTCTAGTCAGGAAACGATGGTCAGGCTGTCGTTTTAGACTTAATTCCAATTTTTGTTAAAAAAAAATTGCCCAAACCTGACTTCAAATGTTTGGGTTGGGTCGGGTCTATCGGGTCTGGGTCGGGCATGTGAAATTTTCAGATTGGCAGGATTTTTTTTTTTTTTTTCTTTTTAATTTTCTTTCTTCTTTCTTTTTCCTCCCCCTCCCTCCTCGTCGTAGGCGGCATCTACAAAGCCTTTCAAAGCAGACCTTGATCCGTCAAATCCGTTGGGTTGTTAAGCTCTGTTAAAAGACTCTGATACCAATCAATAGAGATATAAATGATGAGAAAAAGAGAAAACACAATATTTAACGTAGAAAACCCTATCAAAGAAAAACTACGGGACCAACTTCGAATAATTTTATTATCAATGAAAGACAAATACAATGATTCATGTGCACATAACAATTTTGATATATCCAAAATTGTAAGAAAACTCTCCAGAGTTTTCTTCTCAGCGTACACATCCCCTAACTAACCTACACCCACAAGATCCAATAGGATCTACCAAAACAAAGTTATGACCCGATCTAGAGAGATTCACTCTCTATCTATTTATAGATAGATGACATCCTATAACTTTTGACTTCTAATTACTGTGAGACTGTAGATATAATTATCTAATAACATCATTAACAGCTCTATTACAAATAGAACTCTAAACATGTCATATCTTTAAATCCTATTAGGAATGCAAGACAAAAAACCTTAACAATGTCTACCTTGGATTGCATTCTGTCTTCAAACTTTGACTTGCCGCAGGATTTCACCTCACAACTTGTAGATGACTATCTTCATACTTTTCTCGCTTCATTCGGATCTCCCAGCCATGTGTGATTTCCAGAACTCTACCTTAAGCGAACAACCTCGCAACTATTAGAATTCTCTTGGCCCAAATATATTTAATTCTCCACGACTTTAGGACAAAGTCACACCACCTAAAGTTCACCAATTAAATATCTGCAAAACAAGATCTACTCGAGAAAAAACCAAAACAAATATTCATATATAGAGATTGTGAGGAAATCTCTACATATAACCACATCATCTTACCACCATAGATTTACTTGCGTAATTCAGATCCACTGTTGGGGTACAGAACATGTTCAATAATAATGGTGTAAAATCGTGTATATGATTAAGTGTGTTTACCAATCTCTACCAAACTCAAAATGCATGTCAATAAAATCCTATTGACCAATATCTCTTCCCAAAGAGATATGTCTTAATCACTATTAAACTCTTTTTCAATTCACATTCCCAAGGATAACAATAAACAACCTTTTTTCGTATCAAATGCCCAATGATGATAATCAAGCTCCACCCTGGCTTTGATATCATCCATCTGGTTAAACCTGATTAAACTTTTGATAGACTTGGCTCCACCTAACTCTCTGTCCATCTCACTCCAACTGACTCTAATTGCTCCACCTACAATCACTTGGCCTGGGACTACTCCACCTATTTTCGAAACTTGGCACTTTGAAAGCTCCATAACCTGGCGCTTTGATATCACTATGATGGGGGAATATGATAATTAAAGGCAAGTTTGATTTATCAATATCTCCCCAACTTGTAAGAATATCCGTCAAATCATATTGTACCACTGTTATCAACCAATGGGACACGCCGCTTGACCACCACAATATTAGGAAGACTTTCAACACAAGGCACCAACCATAGATCTGAGGGCCTCCCACACAACGCAGTCCACATCATCGAACCATCGGCTCTGATACCACTTGTTGGGTTGCTAAGCTCTGTTAAAAGACTCTGATACCAATCAATAGAGATATAAATGATGAGAAAAAGAGACAACACAATATTGAACGTGGAAAACCCTATCAGGGAAAAACCACGGGACCAACTTCGAATAATTTCATTATCAATGAAAAGCAAGTACAACGATTCATGTGCACTTAAAAATTTTGACATATCCAAAATTGTAAGAAAACTCTCCAAAGTTTTCTTCTCCATGTGCACATCCCCTAACTAACCTACACCCAAGAGATCCATTAGGATCTACCAAAACAAAGTTATGACCCGATCTAGAGAGATTCACTCTCTATCTATTTATGGATAGATGACATCCTATAATTTTTGACTTCTAATTACTGTGGGACTGTAGATATAGTTATCTAATGACATCATTAACAATTCTATTACAATTAGAACTCTAAACATGTCATATCTTTGAATCCTATTAGGAATGCAAGATAGAAAACCCTAACATAATCCACTAGGGTTTCTTCAGACGATAATGAAATTTCTAGCCAAAGAGACAGATTTATTCAAGATTGATGCTTTGGTTGCTGACGTCTCTTCTGTGGTGCGTAGTGTGAAATCCAAGGTAGACGCAGTAGAGGAGAGGAAGAGGAAGGAGAAGGCTCAGGAAATTGGTAACGTTGAAAAGAAAGTAAAGGAAGAGAAACCATCCGTTCAAGTCAAGTAAGAGCCCAAACGAGGAAAAGTGGAAAGCGAGAAAGGGTCCAAAGGTATACTTCATTTAATTTTTTGACTGGAGTTCCTCAGACAATTAATCTTAATGGTTTCTATCTTGTAGACTTCATGTATGTCCGTCTGTCACAATTTTTTTTTTCATTCATTTTGGGAAAACGAATTAGAAATTTATGATTGCATCTGGATGTGGTCATAGTTCTTTGCATCTGCTACTGGTTTAATTGGTTTCAAGATTTTCCTTTTAAAGTTTTCTGATGATAAAGATGGTTTTTTTTTTTTTTTTTTCTAGTTTGTTTATTTGGGCGAAGGAAAAGATCCGGGTAGATTTCCCTTTTATTTTAGGGTTAGGGTTCGTTAGAAATTGGGTTGATTAGGACACATCAAGTGTCTCAAATGCCTAAATAAAGATTAATTCTTGTAACTCCGAGAACACTAGAGATGTTTGGTATGATGCAAAAGTGTATCGCTCTCTCCTAGAAATTTAATGATGCCTACAATATTTTTAATCCGTAGATCACTCTCCCTATTTTGATAGGTATTGACTCTTTCCGGAAAAAGTGGGATTGTATCCTTCAGGTGATAATAAATATAAAAAAAAATGTTTTAGGAATTCCACCAAACATGGAAAAAGAGAGTAATTATCTTACATTTTAATTCCTTCAAATCAGGAAGACAATCAAGCAACTCCGAAGTTTAGATCTATTGGAATGACATTTTCCTATATAGTTGGAGATATATACCAATGTTATGTTCTTCATTTTTGAAGTGTACATTATATTTTGGTGTATGTTTATAAATTACTTGTAATTGCACTATCCTTAATTTTGTATGAATTATTCTAAGGACCAAATAAATTGCATTGGATTGTTGACATTTTTCTTCTTTGTCCTTCTCTTTTCTTTTTTAAGCTATCCCAAACAAGGCCAACGGCCTTGATCTGGACAAGTGTGCATGGGGCCAGTCTCTTCAGAAGGTGAACGTCCATATTCCTGTCCCTCTTGGAACAAAGTCAAAATCTATTGCATGTGAAATTAAAAAGAATCATCTTTTTAAAAAAGATTTTTTTTTTTTTTTTTTTTGTTGTTGTTGTTGTTGTTTTTCCACTTTTTCTTAGATAATTGTGTAGGTGAACTCTGTTGAAGTTTCTTTGAGTTTCTTTAGTTTTTCCACTTTTTCTGTTGAAGTTTCTTTAGTTTGAGAGAGAGAGTGTGTGTGTGAGATAAGAGTGATGGCAGGTGGAGCTCAAGCACCTAAGGTAGATGATCCGGTGCCACACCTACCCAAGTACCATATTCCTAATGTTTCTTATTCCATTACCAGTCCATGGCATGAATCTTTATTCTTCATATGTTAACTGTATGCATTTAATATATTCTCTTGAGTTCTTATTATTCTTTATTAAGTGTGTTTGGTAGAAAATTAAGGGTGTATTTGGATTGGAGTTTTTTTTGAGTTTGTTCATTTTTTTCCAAAAAGAGTTGAGTGGGGTTAAAAAACAAGGAGTAAGGTGAGACCAATGTAAGAAGTTGTCTAGTGAGTAAGAGACCAAAATAATATATTATATTAAGTGTAATGATGAGATAAATGTTAGAGTATTGGTATAAAGAATGATGTGATATATTTATTGAATATTTTATTTTTAGAATGATTTGATTATTTCATTGAATATGAATATAGAATCTTAGGGACAAATCAAAAAAAGAATAACCCAAGCCCCCTTACAAGTACAAAAAAAAACTAGAGATATCATTTGGTCGACTAAATATAATATTTTTGAAAATATGAAAAGATGGAACACAGTTAGTGTATATGTACACACTCGAAATGGTTAACAATTTTTTTTATTATTCAGATTTTATAATAAAAAATTAAAAATAGAAATTAAAAAAAAAATATATATATATATAGTCAAAATTCTATGTAAATTCATCACATACAATATATTTAATTATTTTATATTAATATATATATATATAATAAGCTTAAAAAAAAACAAACAAAAAAAAGTTACGTATATATTATATATATTATATTATGTTTATGTCTATATCTATATAAATATAATATATATATATATATATATAATATAATATTATATACAACAATATATTATTAATTATATATTATAATTATTTATATTATAGATATAATATAATATATCTATAATTATTTATATT
>JAXGGT010047382.1:0-11241 GCA_035583425.1 Marsdenia floribunda
TCATTCTCACTTTTTCTTTTTCTTTTTTTAGGTTTATCAAGAATGGATTCAAGTAGTTATAATCGGGATTATGAAAGTGAGGAAGGAATAAGTGTATATAAAACTTTTGTAGTTGATAAACTTTCTAGAATTCTTAGGTCTTCAACTCAATCTAAAATCATGTCCTCTCATCCTTCGATTTCTCCAACGGGTTCAACAACCCCAAAAATTTTTCTCACAGATGGTTTTCCCATATTAACAATGAATATTTTTAATGATGATGCTCACATCCCAAATGTGATTCGTTGTAACTTTGCAAACGAAGACTTTGATTTTTATTTTGTGATTGAGAATGAAATTCGGGAAAATGATTTATACAAGTTACCTAAAAGTCATAGAGTTTCAAACCCGAAACCCTTAGATCATGGTTCGTAGGCGCGGTATCGGTGACGGTATCGGAGGCCACTGATTCGCATCGCTATATTACAAAAAAATATATATTTTCTTTTTAAAAATATAAAAATAAAATTATAAATAATACAATAATTTTAATACAAGATAAATAATGACAATTAATTTAATTTTTAATATAAATAATTATGAAGTAAAATAATGAATAAAATATATATTAAAAATTACAAAGTCTAAATAAATTTGAACAAATTAAATAACATACAAACTAATAAAATATTTATACCAATTTTAAATTGAGGCATTGCATGTTGACTCTCCTACATAGAAAAATAATAATAATAATAAAATATTAAAATAAAAGCATAATTTATAAAATAAGATTAAATGGTAAAAATATTACCTATTAATATGAAGTGGAATGGCGAGCAGATTCCAAGTCATCGTCGTCATTTGATCTTTCATAATGGAAATAATAATTTTGACTATTTGGATACAAAGGTAATGAATCATCATTCCGTGCATTCCCATAATGTGGATATAACATCGGCTCTACCATATGATAATAATAGCCAAAACCTCGATAATAAGTGTTGTCACTAGTATTGCTTGATGAATCATAATTGTATTCACCATAATTTCTTGATTGCTCATGATAATCACTAGTATTAGTACTAGTAGATCTCTCAATATGAGGTTGTCCAATGTGATGTCCATAGAAATCATGACTTATGGGATTCAAATGTTGATTAAGCATGCTACTCCTCCAATTTTCTGTACAGTATTCATTAGCATAACTTGTATCTAACTACAAATTTTAAAGATACTCATCAACTCTCCCCATATCTGTGTGAATGACCTGAGGTTTGAGTATCATTACCAGTCGATTTAGTTAAACTATTTAAAAAATCACATGTTGTTTCTATTTTAAGGCGATAATCATGATCTGTATCTTGAGTAGGATAATAATCATCGTCCCCTTGTGCCCATGTCATTCCAACAATGTGTTCATTATTCCAATTACTACCACTACCATCACCACCACTATGGTTATGACTTTCACTCCCACTATCATCTTGAGTTCTACTAGCAGTACTACTACTATCACCTCTTATTTGTTTATTTTTTTTCCAAAGGTTGATGAAACATTTTTATTCTTGGAGAAAAATGACGAAAATTTTCATTTCCCTTTATCTCTTTGTTTAGAAGAATTTCTAGTCACCTTTTGTCTTCTAGAAATAAATTGGGAGAGAGGAATATTCTCTGTATCATCATCTGCATCATCACTTTCACTTCGAATTTTATCACAGTAACTAGATAAATGCTCATTTAACCAACTTAAATCATTCACTGTCATAGTTGGTGTTTCAACTTCTCTAATCTATTCTCCCAATATATCATTATCATGAAACATATGATTCAAATCAATGGGATTATAATATTCATTATCATGATTACGATATGTTAAATTTCTTACTCGTAATCGCATGTTATAATGTACATATACCAACTTATGCAATTTATCAATTGCTAAACAGTTGCGAAGCTTTGTATGATTCAGTGACCATGTATGTCATGCCCGGAAACTGAGGCGCAGCACGACCGTACCCTCAAGGTTTCCCCTAAGAGCACAAGGTCTTTTTTCACAACACTATCCAAAATTTAGCCCAAAATATAGAACGAGAGAAATCTAGACCCTCAATACAGGAGATAATTCCAAAAATGAATACAAATACAATATCATAACTATAATATTCCATAGAAATTCTAACACAGATTTAGGGGTACTATCCCAAAATAAAAACATAAACAATCTCCAAAATGGATAATTATGCAGCCCAAACTAACATCTAATCTAATCACGAGAGTCAAGGTCCCCACTTATTCTCTTATCATCGTCAGTATCTGCAAAAAGTAGAAACAAAGGTAAGGGGGTGAGCTAGAAGCCCAGTAAATAAACATAATACTTTCTTTTCTTTGTTTTTCGAAATATTAGAGGACAAAAGTGAAGTCAAAAGGATATATTCTAAAAACATTAAATCAAAGATAAACTTCCTCATAACAAAACTTTTTTTAATCAAATCGATAACATAACAAATTCAAATCTTTTATAGAGGCTCAAGAAAGTATAGTCACTCGTTGGTTCAATCGAATTCGGCCCTAGCTGTACTCCCACCAGGACAGCCAGAACTTATCAAAAGTGTGATCTTTTTCACCATGCTCAATGGGTTCAGAACTTATAATTTGGAAACATGTTTCCCCAACTAATTTCTAAGCAGACTTGAGCCAAAAACTTGTTTTTGGGGAAAGCTTAATTCAATTTCAACCAAATATGTTTTCTTTCAAAAAAAAAAAAAAGAAAAAAAAGAAATAGAATTCTTTTGTAAAAATATTTAGAAAGCTAAAAATCTTCTGAAAGTTAATAAAAATCTTCATTAAGTAAATCTTTGAAGAAAATAATAAAAAGGAAAATCTTTTGATTAACTTTAAAATAAACGGAAAGAAGATTCTTGCAAGAATAAAA
Source organism: Marsdenia floribunda (assembly GCA_035583425.1). NCBI lineage: Eukaryota > Viridiplantae > Streptophyta > Magnoliopsida > Gentianales > Apocynaceae > Marsdenia > Marsdenia floribunda. Next base: position 2,915 of record JAXGGT010047382.1, read on the forward strand.
ATAAATGAATTATCTCATTCAAAAAGAAACGAAAGAAAGAATTCAAAGAATTTATTAAGAAACGAAAATCAAGAATTCAAACTCAATTCGATAAAACAAAATAAGAATTCAAATATATTTATCAAGAGACAAAAATCAAGATATGAAAGATCAATTGATAAAACGAAGGAAACCAAGAATTCAAAGAATATTATCAAGAAACGAAAATTATGAATTCAAACTCAATTTGATAAAATGAAAGAAACAATAATTCAAAGAATATTATCAAGAAAAGAAAATTAAGAATTCAAAGCTCAATCTGATAAAACAAGAAGACAACGAATTCAAAGAATTTTATCAAATAAACAATATGCAAAGAAAATCAAATATCTCATTTACTTATCTCTTATGATTTGAAGAAACAGGGATATCAAAACAAATCAATTTATACGGAGATAAACAATAATTTTTCAAGAAAATAAAAAATCGAAATATTCTATTTACTCACCACCATGGTCGATCCCCAATCAAAGTCTCATATCCCACCTATTTGATCTCTGAATTCCAACCTAATTATCATAAATCAATTTAGGTTCTCTCGAATAAACCAAATTGAAATCAAAAGGAAACAGATGATTGACTTACCTTGTTAATTCTCTACAATAGAATTTCTCTAATGACTCTTCTCACAAATTCGTCTCTTAAATAGATAACTATAGGATTTATCTTAAAAGAAAAGATCATTATTAAATATTAAAACCTAACATGAGTAGGACTCCTTATCAGATCAAATAATTTATTAAATCTTAAAACCTAATATCAGTAGGACTTCTTGTGAAATTAAATAACTTATCGATAAATACTAATAATTACGTAATCCATAACACTTAATAATTAATAAGTCTTAAAATTCCTTAATTGCCCCTAACTTGGGTCTGGTATCACAATGTACTCCAATTTCTTTCACAACCAGAAGATGAACATGTTTGACTTAAAACTTTCATGACAATTTTTTGAAGATTAGGTGCATCCTCACCATAATTATTCCATCAATCAGCTACAAAATTAAAAAGAAAAGTAAGTATTTTCTTGTTTTGATTAACTATATAAATTCAAAAAAATGTAATTTCAAACTTGGAAGTGATTTTGTTATTGCTCTTTGTGCAAGAGGACTCCCAAACTCTCCTCTCTTTTCAACAAAAATTTTGGCCTAGAAAGAAAACTAATAAATTTATACTATTTTTTTCTTCAGAAAAAAATATTTAATTAAAAAATAAACAATAGTATGTCTTACCTCATTAATAGCACTCACTTGCACTTCAACATCTGGTTCAAGCCTCTTGATAACATTTTTCAATCCTCTTCGAACTTTCTCCATATTATATTGACATGTATTGGAATATTGGAGAGATGGATTTAAGAAATATGCTACAAAATAGAAATGTTATGACTATTTATTTATTTTACAATAATACTTCAACTAAATTTAAAATTAAACACATTAAAAAATAAGCTGCAGCATGCAAGTCTGTATGTAGTTGCTTGTACCATCTATTATCAATAGCATCCCAATATTTTTTATAACTTTTTACAACTCCCTTGATTGCCATTTTCGCTCTATCCATTGCCTCATATATGACAGATAAAGTAGGCTTTTTATCTTGATCAACAATCTTCAAAACTCGAACAAGAGGCTTCATTATTGTACAAATTTCTTTTACATTTTTCCAAAAGGATTCTGATAGTATTACATTTGCTACTCTTTCAGCCTCAGTCCTTCTTTTGGAAGTATTGTTAAATTCTAACCACTCTTGCTTAGTGCACATTCGTTTCAAGTCCATATTATATCTAACAAGACTTTCTAAGGCAATGAATATAGTAGCAAATCTAGTGATACCAAATCTCAACAAATCTCTATCTTTTGTATGTTGTTTCATTAGATTTACTACTTTATCATTGTTATAAATAAAGCTTGTTACTTTTTTTGCATCCTCAATTGTGGCTTTTATCTTGCTCATTTCACCAATATCCTCCAATATAAGATCTATGCAATAAGCAGCACAAGGAGACGAAAACAAATGCTTCCTTTTCAATATTAAAATTTCTCCAGCAGCTTTCATACTAGACTCATTATTAGTGACAATTTGAACTATATTTTTTTTCACCAATCTCATCAACTACTTTATCTATCAATGAAAAGACAAATTGAGCAGTCTTTTTCTTGTTTGTACAATCCACTAAACTATGAAATATCATATTTTTATCTGAATATATCATAAAATTGATAATTGGATGTTTTGTACATGTGATCCATCCATCACACATAATTGTACATCCATGAGTAAGCCACCTCATCTTAAAAGAACTTATATAATTTTGAAGTTCTTGTACCCTTCATCTAAAAAGAGTCCCCCTATATCTTTTCTTGAAGGACCTTTAACCCTTGGTCGTACTTTAGCAATTTTATCAATCACTGATTGATAATATGGCCTACTATTAATAGCATGAAAGGTTACTGCATTGAAGATCAGAGAAAAAAATTTTGAAATGGCCTTACCTACTCTTTTTGCATTTTCACCTTAAAACATGTGTTTAACTGATTTTTGTTTTGATGGAAACAAAAATTGATCAAGCCCTTGGTAATTCTTTCCCTTCCTTTAAGCTAAATGATCGTGAAATGTCTCTTTTAGATCCCATAGGAACTCTTTTTGAAGAGTTAGTACCAACATTTCCTGCATATAAATAATTTAAAATCAATTAAAGTAAAGTATAATAATTCTTTAAAAAAATTACAATATCAATAAGTAAAATGAAAGTTTATATATTTGTAACAAGTTCTTCTAAAGTTATTATGCATATAATAATATATTTAATAAAATTTTAATATGTTTTGTAAAGAAATTACCTTGTGCTTCCATGTATTTTGCATGTCAGCTTTCTTTCATCGCTTGCTTTAATTGTTTTTTTGTCAAAAGTTAAAATTTGATCTTCATTAAGTTCATATAAATCCTTTTCCTTCTGCTCTTCAATAATCATATCCATTTGTTCTTTAGAAATTGCATTCAACAATGCTGCACTCTTTTGTTTTAAAGCTACATGGTCACTTTTTCCTTTAATCAAAATTTTGCACACCATTTCTCTCACTTCTTTAGGAACACGTGAACATGCTTCTACTTGTCCAGATATGTGAGCAAGATGTTGCTTCATTTTTGTAATACCTCCATGCGTTATTTTACCACAATAATTGCATTGTGAAATTCCTCTACCACCACCAATAGGAGTAGCATGTTCCCAACCAATATCTTTTCCATGAAACATTTTCTAAATTATATATAAAAAATATATTATAAACAAGACAAGAAAAATAAATTAATTGATAATAAAAGCATAATTTAAATAAAATAAATAAAGATTAAACTTTAAATAAAAATAATATATATATATATATATATATATATATATATCTTAGTTTATCTTAGTATATATATTAAAGAATAATTGAAGAAGAATTAACATACATAAATAAAGTGAAAGTAAATATAAAGTAAATTGACAGAGGCGGCTTAGCCCACCGTACGTACATATGAAAGCAAGAATTAAATGAAACGGTTTAACGGACCATATATAAATATGAAAACAAGAATTAAATAAGGCAGTTTAACCAACCATTTATAATATATTATGTGTATTATATTTATAAACCACGAAAGCTATAGCATATTTTAAATAGCTTATTTTATTTAAACCAAAAACCAAACAGAGTAAAAAAAGTTTCTAACATATATAATGAGCATTTACAAAGTCTTTGTAATAGTTGAACTATCTCAGTCTACTTTCTAGTTCAACTACATAATCATGAAGTTCAAAATATTCCATGCAATTAGCAAACGTAATAAGTATATATAATTAGTAATATATTATGCATATTATATTTATATAGATATATATATATATTACGATATAATATAATATATAATATAGATATAGATATACTAATTACCAAAAAAGATTATTTTTACTATAGATATATATATATATATATATATATATATATATAGTATAGATATAGTACGTGAATGTCATTCAAAATAATAATAAGTGATTACACATGTTTAGCTGAGCTAAACACATGTCTATTATTGTTATTAAAAAAAAAAAATTCACCGACCGACTTTACCTTCTTGGCTTCTTTCCTTCCTCTATTCCTCATCTTCCTCTTCTTCTTCTATTTGTTCTTTCCTTCTCTCTTTATTTCGTTTCGTTTCCTTTCCTTCTCTATTATATTTCTCCTCTCTTTTCTATTAATTTTTTTTTTTTTTTTTTGCTATTCACCTACAACAACAAGAATGAAGAAATATATGGTATGTGAATTGTGCATGGGTAAGGTTTTTTATACGTAAATTTGGGATCAATTTCAAAGTTATATTCAAGTAGAATTTTGAAAATTTCAGCCTTCTCAGATTTTTTTATTTTTTATTTTTTATTTTGCATACTGTTTACATGTGATTAGATAGTTCTTCAATTCGTTGTGTGATTTTATTTTGTCAGTATGTGTATATGGGAATCTGGAACTTTGGATATGTTGGTAAGGATTAAAACTGATATGGCCGATTTGTTTAATTAATATCGGCTTAACTGGCCGATTTTTACAGATAAAATCTTATATGCTACTGATATTTTTTTTTTTAAATTTTTGTGCCGTTTTCGGAGAGGCCTCCCTCGATAAGGGTATGAATCAGGTGATTTGTCTCGAAATCGACCGATTCTGCGAACCATGCCTTAGATAATGAAGAGTCTAGTCGGCCAATGTATCTTCAAAACTTTTCTAAGACTTTTTCTTTGTCTTTGATGAAAAGTATTTATAACCTTCCTTCCATGTTTCAAATTAGATTTCATAAAGATATCTGATATGTAATCCTCCACCAAATTACATAGGTGTTTATTTTGCACAACTTAAGGCAGGTTTAAGATTTCCCTTGTTAACTCTTTTAAGAGATGTGTGCATATATTGGCAAATACCAATTGTCCAATTAACTCCTAATTGCATTAGGACAATTTTAGGATTCATCATCCTTTGTAAAGCTTGTGGAGTTGTTGTGTCTTTAGAACTCTTTAGGTTCTGTTTTGTTATGGTGCAAAAATATACCTTAGGAAAAGGCCATGGTTGGTTTTATGCTCAAAAAAGGCCGAGTGCTAAAGAGCTTTTGCAATTGCCTTCTAGCATTCACAATTGGAAGCGAGAATTCATGTTCATAAATCATCCAAGTTTAGATAATGTGAAAATTACATGGAATCATGCCAAGTATTTGGATAATAGCAAACCCGAAGGGGTTGATGATCGTGATATAAGTTTGCTTGAAAAGCAAAACTTTATTTGGCCTATTGGAGAAAGTTGGAGTCCATCACTATTTCTTGATGGCAACTTGTATGAAGATGGTTCTTTCAATATAAAAAAATTGAGTGAATACTTTTGCCCTTTCTTTTTCACATATGTGAATATATCTTGATTTTTGTGTTTCTAACTTGCTTCTTTTGTCTTTCTTGTGTAGAAGCAAATACCGTGCATATGTTGGTTTCCGCAAAGGAAAAAGGAATTTCCCCACCACTAGAAGATCATCCCGATCGAAGGTGGAAGGAAAGCTTATGCTCGATTGGAGACAAAGAAAAGGAAAGAATTGGGTTCTCCAATTCAAAGGAATCAACTATTTTCTGATAATGAAGTTCAATCTCCACCTGGTGATGATTCTACTCCTCAAAATCCTATTCCTCTAATCGAAGTTCGCAATCAAGGGATTTATCGTCTCGGTAAGGAACCCGTGGAGTAGTCACCTCAAGTTGAGGAATTCTTTAGGCCAAAGTGGCACATCAAGGAGAATGATCATATTCATAATCCAACTAAGGCTGCGGATTTTCTTTTGAATGTCATACTAAAGGGGGAATTGAATCGGATTAGATATTTTGATGTGACATATATGGAGGCCATATATTATTATGCTCAAAGCCAAGTATTTACTTGAAAACACCTTAAAAAAATTTTCTTTTGAATTAAATGCTTCTTTATTCTTATTTCTTTTCTTTTCCTTGTAGTCCTTGCTCTTTGGATTGGAATTGTTGAAAAGGGCTAGGTCTGACAGAGAAAGGCTTTCAACACTTGAAGCCATCTTGAATGTCAAAACCAAAGCTCTCCAAGATGGAGAAATTTCCAAAAAGAAGCTTCAAGATGAGAATGAAGAGTTGAAAATGTTGGGGATCAAAATGCACACACACGAACAATTACAAGAATGAAAGTAAACAACAAGAATAAAACGAAAACACAGAGATTTTACGTGGTTCAGTTAAACAACCTACATCTACAGCTGCACTAGAAGTATTCCACTAGCATCAATCAGGGATTACAAGTTACATGGGTATTTATGAAAAGGGCTAACAACTGGGCCTAAAGACTAGGCCAAATATGATACAAATGCTAAACCTAAAAAACTAATTTTCCTTCTAGGGGCACTGCCACTAGAAAACCCTGCAAGAGGCTCTGTGGCCTCGGACTCCAGCTTATCGAGGTGCTTCGCGCCTCATCTTCTGTAGGTGATACGGTAGTCAAGGATTCCTAGCAATTATCAGACTCCACATACCCAACAATCTCCTACTTGGAGGCTGATCACATCAACTGCACTCCAAAGTAAATCTCGTAAATCCCAAAACTGCAACAACTCCAAGCTAGTGTGGTGCCTTCTCGACAATTAATCATGAAGGCCAGTTGAAGCTTTGCAAAGCTTCAACTTCTCAATAGTAACCACCTTGGTCAACATATCTGTAGGATTATTTGATCCAGGGATCTTCTTCAAGAACAAAGTACCATCACTGATTAGACCTCTAATGAAGTGGTATCTCAACTGGATGTGCTTTGTCTTCACATGGAACACAGGATTCTTCGCAAGATGAATTGTACTCTAACTATCATTGTAGAGAGTAATGCCATGCTGCTTCTTACCCAACTCCTCATGAAAGTTCTTCAACCAAATCAGTTCCTTACTGGCTTCTGAAATAGCCATGTACTCTACTTCTGTGATTGAAAGTGCAACACTTTTCTGAAGTCGAGACATCCAACTAATTGTTGTGCCTCCCACTGTGAAAACAAATCCTGTAGTACTCTTCCTTGTGTCTAAACATCCTTCCAAATCTGCATCAGAATATCCTTCCAAAATAACATCATTCTTACTGAAACATAACATAGTTTTAGAAGTACCTTTCAGCCACTTGACACCTTCCCAATGCTTCCTTCCTGGATTAGACATGAATCTGCCGACAACTCCCATTGTATGAGCAATGTCTAGTCTAGTGCATACCATTGCATACATTAAGCTAACAACTGCAGATGCATAAGAGACCTTAGCCATTGGTAAAGGATAAATTCGCGATTGTCGTTAAACCGGCCAAGATTAATTTTAAAACTAGTAAGCAATATAGTGTTCACTAGGTCGTCTCTCAAAGAAGCTTTAATCAGTTAATTCAATTAAGAAACCTAAAATCACGATCTAAATTAAAAGGGGGGTTTTGTCTATTAAACGAAATTTGAAACAAAACAAAACAATGAATTCAAATGCAATAATAATGAGAAATGTAATCAGCTTAGAGTTGATGTTCTAGTTAAATTCTTCCGTGTTCCACTAAATATTTGAATTATTAATCTGATCCCTTGATTGAATACTAATTTTAGAAGCCCAAATTAGAATCCTATTCGCCTACTAACAACCCGTTAGAATTCTATTGAACATTAATAAGTTTCCTAGACAAGCGCCTATTCCATCAATTCATGTTAAAACTAAGACCCGTGAATATCAAGATAATCCATGAAGCCATGAACAATTCAAATTCGAAAGCAATCATAATTCATAATAGAGAAAAACACATAGATTCAATCAACAAGCGCCAATCAAAACTAAGTTTATTCTCAGAAATTCATTCAAGTGAATAAATATTCAATCTTAAAATCAATGCAATCAAATCTGAAAATCAAACTAAAAACCGAGATTAATGATGCTCTTGAACTCTGAATTGCCCTGGAATCATCTTCCCCTAGACCAATTGCGAGATGTTTAAGCTGCCATCACCAAAACTTGCGATATCTTCATGAATTTCGAAAATCTCTTTCTCTCTCGCCTCTCTTCTCTCTAAAATCCGAATTTGCCCCTTAATTATGCCGCCTCCTCTTGTTTTATTCGCCCTTCTTAGGGTTTCCTTGGACTTCACGGGCCTTTTTAATTCAAGCCCGCTTTTGCTTGCTTATTGGGTCTTGGAGTTGGATTTGAAATAAAATAAAAATCTAATTAAAAGCCCAATATTTAATATTA
>JAXGGT010047403.1:0-11239 GCA_035583425.1 Marsdenia floribunda
TTGATTACGTGACAACCTTATGTGATTTATTCTACTCGATTTATGCTATTATTTTAATCACATATAGCACACACCAGGTACCCAAACCCGATGGCTCCTGGAGGGTCTGCATCGATTTCACTAACCTCAACAAAGTGATCCTAAAACGAACATATCCAATGCCAAGAAGTCCAAGAATTGATCAATTAGTTGATGCCACTTCTGGACACATGTACTTATGTTTTCTTGATGTCTACAAAGGATACCATCAAATTTGCATGGCAAAAGAAGATGAAGAAAAAACCTCCTTCATTACACCCGATAGCTTGTATTGCTATACAAGAATGCCTTTCGACCTAAAAAATGCAGGAGCAGAATTCCAACAATTGGTCAACACCATGCTAAGAAACAACATTGGCAAGAACACAGAAGCTTACATAGACGACATACTCATCAAATCCCGATAGGGAGAGTCCCTTATTTTTGACATCAACAGCATCATCAACAAAATGAGGCAACATGGTCTTAAATTGAATCCTAAAAAGTGCTCATTTGGAGTAGAAGCTGGAAAATTCCTAGGCTACATGGTTTCACACAGAGGAATAGAAGTCAATCCACAGAAAATTAAAGTTATCATGGAGATGAAAGCCCCCACCATGCTGAAGCAGCTTCAACAACTGATAGGCAAGAACATGTCACTAAATCAATTCTTCTCAGCCTTCAGTAAGAAAACTTTTCCTCTCTACCAGGCGGTCAAATAAAAAAGCCCCTTTGAATGGACAACAGAATGCGACAAAGCACTTCAAGAGGTAAAGAAATATCTAACTTCACCTCCTATCTTAGTTTCTCCAATCTTAGGAGAAATTTTATATCTTTACTTGGCTATTGACATTAACACTTTCAATACTGTGCTTTGTGCTAAATGGGAAGGTTTCCCAAAGCCAGTATATTATGTGATTCACATCCTATAAGATTCATAAACAAGATATTCCATTTTGGGGAAACATGTCTTAGCCATCATACTCACATCCCGAAGGCTAAAGCCTTATTTTCAGGCTCACACAATTCACATCTACACTGATGCCCCTATAAGGAGAATTCTACACAAGACCGATGCTTCAGGTAGATCGTTAAATGGACAATTGAACTTTTCGAGTATCACTTGGAATACCTCCCAAGGAAAACCGTAAAAGCTCAAATCCTTACAGAAAGAATGCACAGTTCCTGATTCCACAGAAAAACCACTCACTAAAGCTACAATTCCAAATCTACAGGATTGTTGGAATCTTTATTTTGATGGGTTAGCCGCAAAGGAACATAAAGGAGCAAGCTTAATTTTACATAGCCCGGAAGGTATAAAATTCATATATGCCTTCAAATATAAAGTTACTATAAGTAACAATGAATCAGAATATGAAGCTTTCTTAGCAGGACTAAGAGCATCAGCAACACTCCGAGTACAGAACTTGATGGCCAACAGACTCCCAACTCCTAGTAGGCCACATCAACGATTCTTTCGACACCAAAGGTGAAAATATGCAAAAATATCTCACCTTGTGAAAAAAATCTCCTCAGTAAATTTGACTATACACATGTTGAGTATATTTCTCGGAAGCACAACTATGAGGTTAAACTCCTGTCAAAATTAAAAATTGACGACTTGATGACTCACCCATCAGGAACAATTTGGAGTAACCCACTAAAAGTACGGTCAATCGACATTGAAACAGTCTTCATGAAATCTAATGATCCACCAATAACATGGATGGACCCAATTTACATCTACATTGACAACAGTGATCTATCGAACGATCCGGAGGAAGCCATGAGAATAAAAAAGGTATCATCCCGATACACTGTCATTGACAATCAACTTTATTGATGAACTTTTTCATGACCCTTACTCAAATGTCTAAGTATAGACAAAGGAGAAAAGGTGCTAAGGGATGTTCACGAAGGAAATTGTGGATCACATATCGGCTCAAGAAGTTTAACCCGAAGGGTCATGAGAACCGGCTACTTCTGGCTGACAATAGAAGACGATGCAGTGAAAATGGTAAGAAGTTGCCAAAAATGTCAAATTCATGCTAACATTCATCACAATCCATCAAATTCCTTCAGTTCACTATTTAACCCGATACCATTTTTCCAATAGGGAATGGACCTTTTAGGACCATTCCCGAAAGCTCCTGGTAGCAGAGAATTCCTGATCGTAGTCATCGACTACTTCACAAAGTTGGTCGAAGCCAAAGCACTTGCTACAATTACCTCGAAGGTAATCAAAGATTTCTTCTTCAATTATATTATAACTAGGTTAGGAATACCTGGAATCGTAATTCACAGATAACAACACACAATTTGACTCCACTGAATTTCAAAAATTTTGCCAAGAAATGCAGATTGATCACAGATTCTCATCGGTGGCACTACTACAAACCAACGATTTAGCATAAGTGACAAATCGAACCATTCTACAAGGACTGAAGAAACAAATCGACAACTCCAAAGGTAAGTGGGTTGATGAACTACCTAATGTTCTTTGGAGTTACAAAACGACACCTCATTCACGAATGCATGAATCCCCATTCAACTTGTTTCGATTCAGAAGCTTTACTCCCTGTTGAGATACACATCCCATCGGTAAGGCCACAACATTTTGATCCTCAGCTGAGTGATCAGAAATTGGTCAAAAATCTACTCTTGTTAGATAACACAAGAGAAAAGACTGCAATCATAGAAGGAGAATACAAGAGGCGACTGGAATGGTCATACAACAAGAAGGTCAAACCAAGCAATATACATGTTGACAATCTAGTTTTGAGGTAAAATGAGGCAAGTCGACAAAACTCTGGAAGAAAGCTTGACCCAACTTGGGAAGGCCCTTATCTAGTTACAAAAGATAATGGTAATGGCAGTTACAAGCTAGAAGACATGGATGGTAGATCAATTGCAAGGGCATGGAATGCCATTAACATGAAAAGATTCGACCCATGATGTACTTTTCATTCTACTATTAAACAAAAAATCCTAGGGAAATACCTTTCGAACAATCCCGATGGGTACCTACCCAAAGGGATTGTCACAGAGGAATTCTCAAAGGATTCAAGTGTATGATGAATATTATTTGTAGTTAACATTGAGAAATAAGAATCTCCTTGTTCATAAATACATGTGCACACATTCGGTTTCAACACTTTGCCTCTTTTAAATAAGGATAAATCGCCAATTTAGTCCCTTGTGTTTATGTTTTAATATGTTATGGTCCCTCATATTTATTTTTGTCCAAAGTAGTCCCTTAAGAATTTTGAAATTAATCAAAGTGGTCCTTTGACCATTAACATCCAAATATTCCGTTAACTTTCCTTGTTTATGCCTTTTTTAGAGGGGTATTTTTGTACTTTTGTTCAAAATTAAAGAGAGTTTATGATGTCACACGCAAGGAGAGTTAACGAAATATTTAGATGTTAACGGTCAAAGGACCACTTTCATCAATTTAAAAATTTTTAAGGGACTACTTTGGACAAAAATAAATATGAGGGACCAGAACAAATCAAAACATAAACTTAAGGGACTACTATGGACAAAAATAAACATAAGGGACCATAACAGATCAAAGCATAAACTTAAGGGACTAAATTGGCAATTTATCCTTTAAATAAAGATCAAAGTTAAAAAGCTTACACAAGCAATCTAACCCGATTGCTACAAAAGCTAAAAATGCTTACGACAGTTACAAACCTGATACAAAAAAAAAATATCTTAAACAAAAGGCAATAAGCCCGATTGAAAAATCAAGCTAAAAAGCTTATTTGGCCAAAAGGCCCGATTCAAATTGAAGACAAAAGGCTTAGGTAAGGCAGAAATCCTAATTACATTTAAAAGCTAAAAACAAAAAGAAGCTTATTCTAGGCAAAAGCCTAATTGAACTCAAAAGCTAAAAGCTTATTATGATAAAATGCCAGGGATCCCAAGAAAAGAAATTTTTTTAGCTAAAAAATAAGTAAGGCAACAAGCCCAAAAATCATTCGGCTTAAAAAAGCCTAAGATAAAAATCTATCTACTAAGCCAAAAAAGAATAAAAAAGGGCTAAATTATCGACAAGTGGACTTAGCAAAATGTCATTTCATTAAAGTTAATGATGCCTGAAGGCATTTACAAAAGCTTCCTGAAAAGCTATTACAAAAGTTTTCTCGATAGCAACAAAGAAAGACAAAAAGTTGGGAGAAGAGCCCCCAAATACTACTAAGTAGCTACAAGTCAAATACTACTTAGGCTTAGGAGAAGAGCCACCTTGTCCAACCTTCGACAACGGTAAGGCAATGATGGGGTCCCCGGAAACTTCATCAGTTCCCCCCGCTGGTGATCACCACATGGTCATCATTCATGGCATCCTGAAGCTCTAATGGAAAGAGATACTCTGGATGTACCTTTTATACCTCCTCCTGAGCATCAATGAATGAAGACTTCACCAACCCCTTCATCAATCGCATAATAAGGCCTTGACCTTCAGGAGTAGTGAGGAAGTGATGACAGCCTTCTTTCTTCGCCTCTAATGTCATGCCATCTTCCTCTAAACTTGAACTGAAGAGGTTATTGCGATTTTCTATGGCTTTCTTGAGATCATCTACTTTCTTCTCCTCCTCGTTGATTTGACGCTCAGAATCTATCATGGTTTGAGCATAACCTTTGAGGACTTTAGTGACTTCCTGAAGCTTGAGAATCTAAGCTCTCTCAATATCAATCTTGGCTTTCTTGGCTTTTTCGAGCTGGGCTTTCAAGTCCTTGACCTTTGACTTCATATTCCCAACCGTAGGCTCGGCAAGAATCCTATCCATCTGCTCCTTGCCAAGAAGCTGCCTCGAATGGCTTAATTGCTCTTGAGATTTCTTGAGAGCTTCCTGATCGAGTATTGAACGCCTAAAGGTGTCCATACTTTGCAACATATTCTGCAAGTAAAAATCAGAAGTTGGCATTACTTAACAATTTGAAGAAGAAAATAGAAAGTGAATATAAAAAGTTGGCATTACTCAACACCTCTATCTGAACTTGTGCATATAAAAATCCACTATTGGCATCAGAAGCGGTAAAAGCTTGAAGACGCTCCTTTTCTGCCTGTGGGATAATGTTGAATAGAAAATTAGTAGCAATGGTTGGATTGTCAAGAAGATCTATTGACTTGATCGTCAAGTTTGGGACGAAAATGTTAGAAGGAGTCTGGCTTGAACTCCCTATTTCAACATTTGTTGATGGCCCAATAGCAGCAACGGATACCTCAGCCCTGACTTGATCGCCTTCTTCTGGTTTGACACTAGGAATTTTGACCTGTAAAGGTTCAGGAATAATAACCTGAGGAAGTTTAGCTTCCTTGGCAGCAGCCTCAATTGCTTCTTGAACAGGTTGAACAAGTCCCTCAGCCTCCAATGGAAGACTTGCTCCTCTTTGATCGAGGACCAGTAGCCCAAACGGCTTTGCGCTTCCCCGAAGCCTCCGCAAGTCCTTGAATTGGAGTAGCTGATATCTTCCGTGAACTTAGTGAAGGAGAACTCCTTTTGCTCCTACCAGAAACAAGCATTTACATTATGCTGCTCTCTGCAAAATAAAGCAGAAAAGTGACTAGAACATCAATTGAAGAAAGATGAAAATTAAAGCAACAAAAAGAGAAAGAAAAGAGCATACTTAGCCTCCGAATGTCAAAGGCACCTAGCCCATGTAAATTCCTATCCTGAAAGATGGTAGAATTCCAACTTCTCCTATATTCCAGATAAAACTTAACTTATCTAACATATCAACCGAGGACCGATCAACATCATCGGGGACATCATTGTTCAATGACTTACTATGATTCCAAGGAATTTTGACAGGATTCAAAGTGTTATGTGAAATGAAAAGGAACTTATCCTTCCAGCTATGAATGCTAGAAGGAGTACGCAACAACTCAGAGGCACCTAAGCACCTTTGAGCATAGAACCAACCCCGACCAGTTTTCATACTGTATTTCTGCATCATGACAAAGTAATCCCTAAATAACTCTAAGGAAGAAGGAGTTCCACAGGCTTTACATAAAAGCTCAAAACCTAAAATGGTCCTAATGCAATTTGGTGTCAATTGAGCTATTTGAATCTGCCAATAAACGTAGATTTCTTTGACCAATGGAAGAAGAGGAAAATGAAGCCCTGTTTTGAGTTGTGCTACATAAACCCTAATAAAGTTTTTTGGAGGACGACAAATAGGAAGGGATAATGACACTTGAAATTGAACATCAGTTGGCAAACCATACATGAAAGTGATATCTAGAATTGGTAAAGGCATCGAATGAGTACTATAAAATAGAGGGTCAGAAGGCTCCCCCCCCCCCTGGAGGTTTACCAGATGGTGCTTGAAGAGAACTAGGCATGACGTGTAAGGATTCTTCCTGTATTTTCAACTCATCTACATAGGGAAAATCAAAAACCCTACTGCTACAAGCAAATCTAATTAAGGATGCCCCCCCATCATCTCTATTGATAATCCCGATCCTAACTATGGAGAATCCATCTATTATTGTTACGTTTGAGCTACTTCCAGAAGGTGTTTCTGGAGTAATCGACTAACTAGCCTGCGCTCGGGACCGTGTAATCCTAATTGGCGTTTCCACTACTATAGCCTCCTCATTATCCGATAAGTCTACTATGCCTTGACTTCTTTCTGAAACATTCTGACAATCGGAAGCCCCAGAAAGCAGTTCAAATCTTAAAAAAAAAAAAAAAAAAAGGCAGTAAGGAATAAAATCAAATACCTTTACAAGAAGGAGAATTTGTGTTTTTCTCCATTGATCAAAAAAGAAGAAAATCAAACCTTAAGTTGTTTAACTGTTTGCAACAAAGCTTGATGGCTATAAAATCAGAAAGAGTTCGTAGAGAAGAGAAGAAAGAAAATAAGGTAAACTGCGCTTTCGAAGTAGAAGAACAGAAGAAAGAAATTGCAAGAAAAAAGAAGATGAATAGTGAATAGAAAGCGAACTAAGTCAGTTCCAATTTATAAAGAATTTACAACGGGTAAAACAAAAAAGTTACCATTACATTCACCCAAACGGTTATAACCGTTAAGTAAAAAATAGCCGTTACAGACATCACCCTTCGGGTAACTAATGTCGAAAGAATGAAAAATAAATGAACAATTATGGTTACTCATAATAGTGACCCATGATTTACCTCTTTATTTCATAATTAAATTTTTGTTTAAAAAAAATAAATACTTATGGTGCTATGCACACCATTTTTACCAAATTGCCCTTGAAGGCAATACATCTTTAAATGAAAGATATTTTACATTTTATCAAAGATTTTATTAAGCAGCTAAAACCCCCTTAAAATATCTTGATAACCATCCAACAACCACTTTCCATGCGGAACACTCAACTTAAGCTCCAAAAATTGATATTTCTCTATCATAATTTGCCTTTAAAAAGAGCTGAAAAAGACCAAAAAAAGGGGATGAATTTTCTAATATTCTATCTTCTATTCTCAAAACTCTTTCTCTCTAAACCTTTTTCTAAGAGTTTTCTCTAAGAATTCTCTAAATTCTAGGAAGGTTTTTTTCCACTATTTTTGCCTTCTTTAATTTTTACTTTCGGATTCGAGACTTAGAATCCATTTTAACTAATTTCTAAGCAATAAATAGCTTTTTGGCATTCTTTTTGAGAGAGAACCTTTTATTGGAAAATATTTTTCTAAGCTGCTTAGATTTTATCTGAATTCAATTTTCCATCGGGAACACTATTTCCCATCGGGATAGTCAATTTACTCTCACACATAGTGAGATATTTCTTATTTGATTTCCCACACAGTGAGATATTTCTTATTTGATTTCCCACCACATCATTCTTCATTTTCCTAATTGGACTATTACAATAGTCAAAATAATTTACTACACGAATGTGACCATTTAGGTAGTAACGGTTAATAAACTTACCCGATGTAAACCCTTTATAAATTGGGTGATTTTACCCTTCTTTATTCACTTCTATCATCTTTCTCCAATTTTCTTATCTAAATAGAGATTTCTCGAAAATAAGCAAACTATTTCTCTACTCTTTATCAATGTCTTTTCTTCTTCAAACTTTAATTTTCACAAGCACTGAGGAAATTTTCATTACCTTTGAAGAATCAAGGTTTGAATTTTTTCTCTCTTGCGATGGAGAAAACTAATTCTCAAGGTATTTTATTTACTCAAATCTCATTTCTTCTCTTTTTCTTTATTTTCATTTGCTAGGATGTATTTGAGAGAAGTAAGGAACTCATCCAGCTTTCTGCCAACAACGAAGTCACCAATGTAGAAACTCCTGTTAGGGTAACTCGGTCAAAATCCTAATTTAGAAATTCCTTGACTCAGAACTTAATTACAGTAGTAGCATTTAGGAAGTAATAGTCGTAGAAGGTGTTATTGTAACTAGGATCGGGGTTGTGAATAATGATGTGGGAAATCCATTCTGGATTAGATATCATGTCTAGATAAGTCTTTTGATTTTCCCTATATAGATGAGTCATTGTTTTAGGAAAAGTTCCTTCACATTAAACCCAAAGTTCTTAGGGTTCCAAATCCAAAACCTTCAAAAGGTGTTGAGCCTTTTGATCCATTATACTTGAGAACCATTCTCAATCACTACCACTACCTTTTTGTATGGCTTTCCCACTAAATACCAATTCAAGTATACAATAATTTCTACAATAAATCAACCTCCCACTAATTATTTAGTGGTTTATATGTAGCTCAAATGAAGGCTAGCATTCATTTTCCTTTACTTCCTCTTATTGAAGAGATGTGCATTTATTAGCAGATTCAGTTAGCTCAACTCACTCCCAATTCTATTAGGATAATTTTAGAATTTGAGTTATTTTGTAAAGCTTGTGATGTCGCCTCTAGCTTAGAACTTTTTAGGCACTATTTTGTTATGATGCAAAAAATACACTCTGAGCAGTGGTAGGGGCTGGTTCTACGCACAAAGGTGCTTTGGAATGAAGGAATTAATGTGTACTCCTTATAGTATTCATAGTTAGAAGGAAGAATTTTTCTTCATTTCTCATTCCACTTTTAATGTTGTTAAGGTTCCTTGGAACCATAGTAAATCTATGGATAATAGCAAGGTGGATGATGTTGATAAAAATTGATAGACTTGGCTTTGTCTTGTCCATCAGGGAGAGCTGGAATTCCAGCATCTTTCATGATTGAAATTTATACGGACTTGGTTCATATAACATTAAGAAATTGAGTAATGATATTTCCTCTTCTATCTTTAATTTTTTCGAACTTACATTTGCTAATTATTTCTTCTAACTTCTTTTCTTTCTTTTGTTGTAGAAAGCAACATTGTGCAACTGCTAATGTCCAGGAAGGGTAAGTGGAGTTTCCTAGCCCTCAAATCAAGAAAAATTGATTCTTCTCAAGTTGAAGGACCTTCTGAAGCTTCTAAGAAGAGGAAAGGATCCTGAGGAGCGGCTACTCACTCAAAAAGAAGAAGTCTACTCCCATTATAATACAAGAAAGAGCAAAGCTTATATAAGAGGGCATCGAACTACTGCTACTATAGAGGTTCCTACTCCTCCAGTTCATGTCAACGTCGAAAAAGAGACTGTTGATCTACCCCTTCTATTCAAGCTCAAGGGGCAAGTGTCAAACCCCATCGAGATCCTAAATAGATCGTTCGAGAATCATCTATTATTGCAGATGTGTTAAGCTACAATAGTTGATTAGGAATGGTGATATTATTGATCACCTATTGAAAGTTGTGGATTATCTCCTCAATATTACTCCTCAAGGGGAGACTGATAGAATGGGGCTATTGCTCTTTGGTTGAATTTGTGTATATGCCTTATCTTGGATATAATAGGCCCATCTGCCATATCTGAATTACGGTTTGAGAAATTTGATGTAGGTACCGTGGCAAATTCTAGGACATTTTGTATGGAAATTGATGTAGCTATTGGATGTGCAAGCCTAAATTCATGCTAATTTTTTTTTTATTATTGCAATTAGTTGATCAAACTTATATCATCAATACCTCCCATCCAAGGTCCGCATGCCATGTCTTGGACATAAGAAACCTTCTTATCATTGCTGCTACAGTCATGACAACAGTGATCAATGCGCCCACATTTAAAACATATAACATGAAGCCTCTCATATTTAATTAGTGCCAGATAGAGGGTGCCATCAGGTGTGTTAATGTGCATAAGTCGTTGCAAAGGGCTAGTAGCTCTATCAAAACTCTTAATTAGAAAAATTTTAGTCCAGGTGCATGATCTTCTCTAAGTTATATTTCAATGCATGTCTTGAAAGCCTTTGCCATCTATACTCCAACTTCTAAAGTATAACTGTATCTTGGTAGCTTATTATATGAACCCAAAAAAACTCTTGTTCCACCTCTTTGATAAATCATTTTTTTAGTCAATTCTAGGGACCTACAATCACCAATTGATTGTCAAATAACCATGAACCATTGTTAAGAACAAAATCCACAGTCTAGTGGAGATTGAAAAAGATATGATAAAATGCCTCATCAACCTTTTGTATGGAAAAATATCCACATCTCTAGGTTTCAGCCATTACAATTTTAAAACCCTCAATATTAACAGACTTTCCACCAAATATGCAAGCCATTATACTCACCTCATATTCATCCAAACCATTTTGATATCTTCATCCTCAACAAATATGCATTGAATCTCACCCTCACCTAGTTCCAGCTTCCCAAGCCGCTGAAGTATTATCTCATCCATCTTGTGTGATAACACTAAAACATATCATGTTTTTAGTACCAAATTGTGCTTAATATGATTTGATTTTCAAAGTATTTGGACTAAATTGATTGAGAATGACACTAATTTGTATTATTTTGTCTACAGGAAAGTTCTAGGGATTAAAATTAGAGAACAGACAAAATCAGGGACTAAATTGCAATTTCGGCACAAAGGAACACGACCTTGCTCCTCAAAAGCATGGCCATGTCATTCAGTAACGGCCACGCTATTCCATAACCGCCTAACACGGCCTTACTCCTCGAAGCACGACCCTGCTATTCAAATAACTGCCCAACACGGCCATGCTTAAAGCCAACACGCCCGTGTTAATGTCAACACAGTCGTGCTTCACAACATCACGGCCGTGCTATTAAAAAAAAAACCGACCAACACGGCCGTGCTTCACCTCAACACGGCCGTGCTCCTCTTTGGATCCAAAAAATCTGTGATTTTTAGCTGGAAAAATCCCTGAAGTATCTTTGGAC
>JAXGGT010047414.1:0-11239 GCA_035583425.1 Marsdenia floribunda
GCTAAAATGGCCAATTTTCCTTCTACGTAATGTGTGAATTCTTATTTAGGAGATGATCTTACCTTAACTCTTATGCAATGTATATAACGAGAGTCACTATTCTGACTAATTTAGATTTAATTAAGACTGTATCAGCAAAATCTAACTCTTATTTGAAATAAGACTTTTATCTTAACTTTTATATGACACTCACCAGCGTTAAATTCATGAGTTAGTTAACGACTCTTTAATGTGGTGATATTTGGTTATGTAATAATATTTCTTTGGCATTGGATCATTATGGGCTTATTACATACTTTTGGGCCCAAATATAAATATATTGAGCCTAATACATATATTTTTGGTAGAAAGCCCAATATATATATATATATATACATCGTGGAACGGTGCTTGCAGAAAAAGAACCGATTGGGTTGCGTGCGCACTAGTTAAGCAATGGGCTCCTCCATTCTTGGGCTTTAATCTAGCTTTTCTCCTCCATTCTCTAAATGTGTATCACCTATGGTGTTAAAACTTAAGGTGTCATGAACAAGGTGGTAGTTTAGTGGTGTGATTCTCCTTACTTAGGTATCTTCACTGGACTTGTCAAGTGGACGACTTGAATTCGAATCTTAGCAAAAATGATCTTGTACCGAATTTCAGTCATGTACTGTAATTTTAGGGGTTTATCCCTAAAAATTTTTCTCGAATTAGTCGATAATAATATCGATTACAAAAAAAAACTTAATGGTATCGAGATTAAAGTGGTGATTTCATTTTTCTTATTTAGATATTTTTATTTGTCTTATCAAATGAAGGTTCTGAGTTCGAATTTTATCAAAAATAGTATTGTGTTGCATTTGAATCATGTACACATATGCTTCAATCTTTGAGGTCTTTTCTTATAAATTTTTCCCGAATTAATCCATCATAAAATCCACTTACTATAAGGAAAAAAAAAAAAAAAATTAATGGTGTCCTTTGAGGTGAGTTTTGCTGAAATTTCGCGGGTAAGGTTAATGTAACGAGAAATGGGTTTCAATTTTCAAACCAATACGAAAGGTACTTTCCAGAAATAGCGAGGAAGGTGCTCCTTTGAGTGATGATTTGGCAATAAGATGAGCTTTCTTTTTCATTTCATTTCACTTACATACATACACACATATATATACATACATACACATACATATATATATATGTGTATGTATGTATATATATATGTATGTGTATGTATGTATATATATATGTATGTGTATGTATGTATATATATATACACACGTACAAAAATAAATGCAACGTTAAGACAAATCCCAGCCATACCATAATCCCTCCTCAGCTGCATGCACCCCTTGCTTAGTAGTTAAAAAAAAAAAAAAAAAAAAACAATTAACAGCAATCTTATTTATAATAATAACAATAATATAATTAAAGATTTGACTCATGTAAAAAATATTAATGCATGATACATCGATATCATGACAACAACAATTATTATATGGAAGAAGAATTCATTGAAGGCCAAGAATTAATGTGGAGATTTTATTTTATTTAGTTTTTTAATGTGATTTAAATTTTATAATTTTGAAAATTTTAAAAATAATTGTTTCAAATGAAATTAAATCATCTTGTAGTCTTGTGCAATCTTTACACATATTAAAAACGTAGGTGAACCTGGGAGCCAACTCGGGCATATCCCTCGATTTACCTCTTCCAGTTGCTCAAGGGCGGGGTGGCTAGGGGTCCAGGATGTAGTCTGGCGAAGTTGGGATACCTGGATATGAAAAAAAAAAAAAAAATGTAGGATGTATTTGGATTGGAGTTATTTTTCAATTTTTCAATCAAATTCAAAAAAAAATAAGGTGTACTTATTTGGACATTACCTGACATGACACAGTTCATGTCTACCAACTTGAAAAAAAAATTAATAAACAAATCATTACACTTAATAAAAAATATATAAATATATATCAATTCAATAACATTACCATCATTACACTAATGAAATATATTATTTTTGTCCCTTACTTACAAGATAACTTCTTAACTTGTCTTTATCTTACTCCTCGTTTTTCACAATTCACTTAACTCTTTTTAAAAAAAATAAATAAACTTAAAAAAAAATTCCAATCTAAATACACCCGTAATTTTTTTATTAAAAAAAAAAAACTTTTTAAATTTTAAATTTGATAAATAAATTCGGACACTATTTTAAAAAACAATAATAATAATAATAATAATACGATAATGTGAGAGTTGGGAAGTGTGCCCTTTACGAGGTCAAGAGAGTCGATAAGAAAAAGTCACACAGACACCGCTACCCATGTGCACGTGTCTCTTGCTCCGTTCCTTTGCCGCCATCGGCTTCTGCTTTATCCCTTACCCTTTCCACTCCTTCGTTATCCTCTCTCTCTCTCTCTCTACATATATTTCTATATATATATATATATATATATGTATATATTTATTTATTAGATCATTTCTATATATATATATATGTATTTATTTATTTATTAGATCATCTAACGGTGCTGCCATTTTTTTTTTTTAATTTTATTTTATAAATTTAATTACATTATTTTTTGGTTAAGAATATATAATTTATTTAGTAGCAATTTCTCTGAGAAAACATGAGTTTAAAACACGTTAAAAATAAAATTCAAAATTCATATAAAATTTTAAAAGACGGGAAAATTGAATAGAAACAGTAATAAACGTTGAATTGGAAATGGCATTATGGTTTACACTTTACCAAAACAATAATAAATTGTAAATTGACTTTGTTGAAGTCTTATTCATTTTTCAACGTATATCTAAACCACATCATCAACTTTACAAAAATTCAATAGTCAAACACATTTGTACAGTTGTGTCACGCCGGTACTTTTCTTTTTCTTTTTTTTTTTTTTTAAAAAAAAAATTTGAGGTATTTTGGCCTTTATTTGTCGTGTCTTGAACTCATAATTTCTCGGATCATAAGTAAAGTCCCTACCAACTGAGCTGCACCTACTTGACACCTGTACTTTTCTTTTTTTTTTTTTTTTTGAAATTTGAGGCATTTTTGCCTCTATCTGTCATATCTTAAACTCATAACTTCTCAGATCACAAGTGAAGTCCCTACCAATTGAGTTACACCTGCTTGATGCCTGTACTTTTCTTTAATGACAAAATATTGCTTTTTTTTTTCACCCAGTATTTTTATCGATTAATTTAAAAAAAATATATGAGAGAGAACTTCAAGATTATAGCACACTGTTGAAATTCAGCACAAGTCATCCCTAGTGAGATTCATACTCAAAACCTCCACCTGACAAATCGGACAGAGACACCTACACCACTGAACTACCACTTTATTCTCGGTAAATTTAGTATTTAATATTGATATTTTTTGTGCAATTGGTCCATTTTCTTTATTTTTTTTTATTTAATAAGTCCGCAATATATAATAGACATGTACATTTGATCCATATCTTCACAAAATTCATTATTTAGACAAGTTAATTTTGTGAAATTTTTCGAATAAAAATTAAATTAATGGAATATAAAATATTTCGTCTATTTTGTTTACTTGTCACATTAAGAAATCAAAATGTATTTATTAATGTTTTTCCTTCATATTCTTATAATTAATGTTTTATAACTCATGTTTATTAATTACGCTTATTAAAAGAAAAATAAAATCAAATAAAATTTTAAATTTTAAATTTTAAATTTTTTGATTAAAAAATACGTTCATTTATATATATATAATGTATTTCTTTGTCAATCACAAATAAAAATTAATAAAAAAAAAAAAAAAAAGAAAGAGAAAAAAGGAAGGAGTCTTCAAAATTTGTGTGCCTACAATTATTCTGACAAATTATGTTGTAATTTTTTTTTTTTTTTTGGTAATTACAAATTATGTTGTAATTAATAGGCTACCTTGGAAAGGTAAAAATAAAATAATTTGACCCTATACTTAGAGCATTAAAGTATTTTGCAAAGGGATATCTCATTCACTACTTGCTTTTCAGTGTTGTATTAATACATGAAGTTTCCCTTTCCCTTTCAATTTTGACAAAAAGAAAAAAAATAAATAAAAATAACGCATTAAAGAAAGACAAAATATTAAATTTAGTAATCAAATTTTGTTCGAGTAACATGTTAGATTTTTTAACTTTAATTTTGATTTTTTAGATCATTAATTTTTTTTTTTTTTTTTTTTTTTTTTTTTATAAATAATGAAATAGGCCATTTAAATAACAAATTGCATAATTTTAAATATTTTAACATTGTCTTTTTACCTAAGTCATGTTTTTAAAGGTAAAATAGAAAATTTATGTCATTAATTATTATTAAATTAAAAAAAAACTAATGTTTTTATTTTTGGAAAGAAAAATTTTGAAAAGGGAGTGATAAAATATTTTTGTACATTATATATTGGAGACCTACCAAAAAGAAAAAAAGGACCAATTACGATAAAACTATTAGGGATCAAATCCACCAATTTTCCTTAATAAATAATATTAATTACTCTTATTTTTTCACTTATTACAGATAATATATCACACACTATAAGAAAGTATGAAAATAAACGTTTATTTTGATTGAAAATAATAAAATATCATATGATTTCACTTTCTTTAATAAAAAAAAAAAAGTTAATAAGTATTAGATAAAAAATATTATTTATAAGGCTATTATTGAGAGGGGAAAAAAATCAGTAAACATCACATTGATGTTTTCTTAATAGAACAAGTAAACAAATTTTAGTTCTCTCTAATGTCACAAGTTAAAAGTAAATAAGTAAATAAATAAATAAATGAACAAAAAGGCAGAGGGAGAACATAAAGTATTAATTAAAGATATATTAAAAAAAAAAATTACTTTAATTTCATAAGGAGGAGATAAGGTAAAAAAAAAAAAAAAAACATAAAAATCTTGTTTTCTTTCCAACAAAGGAAAAAGAAAAGAAAAAAATAATATCATACAAATTTTAATATCTCTAAGACGAATGTGAGTTGGCAAGGTATTTTTTTAGTTTAAGAGATATTGCAATTCAAAATCTCACTCACGTATGAAACCGTTTTAAAAAATTAGGTATTAAATTAATTTAAATATAAATATAACTTACTTACTCAAAACACTACGTACACTAATATATATATATATATATATATATAGAGAGAGAGAGAATATTAGGTTGTGTTTGGACTAACTTTTATTTTGAGTTGAGTGAATTTTATTGCGGAAAACGAGAAATTACTTTTTGAGAGTGAAAAAGTTGTCTAGTAAATGGAGTGTAAAAATTAGTGTGTGACCCATTATTGAAAGAGAGAGATTGGAAAGTGTGGGGCCTTTTAGTTGCAAGTTGAGAGACAAAAAAGAAAAAATTTATTTCTTGTTCAAACAAAAAGACCCAACTTATTTTGAAAATAACTCATTCAACCCAAAATTAAAACTAATCCAAAGACACCCTTAATTATTTAAATTGATCCCGAAGATATTAGACCAATTCAAGTTATAGGCTTTTTGCCGAGAGGTCATTGGCTCAATAGCATATATTAATCCCCTTCCTTGGATAGGTCACGGGTCCGTGTATCTCAAAAAAAAAAAAAAAAAAAATAAAATTGTAGACTTCTTTTTACATCGAGTATCAGCAAGGAAAATAATTACCCAAAAAAAAAAAAAAAAGAGTATCAGCAAGGAAAATAAGGATTTTATATTACTATTTATAGTTATTATGATCCGAACATCATGATTTATTTGATTATAGATAAAATCGTGTAATCATTAAATTATATATATATATATATATATATATGAATCTACACGCATAAAAAATTTTATATATTTGGAAAAAAAAAAAAACCACCTTTAAGACTTAAAAAAGGAAAGTTAGTGGATGATGTAAAGCATTCACATTCACAAACTATTTTTTGTGAACGGGAATTTATAAAAATTTATATCTATATATATACCTTTAAAAAAAAAAAATTATATTGACAAAATTTAAATTGTGAGATTCCGGAATCTGAAGGGGACAACTCCAAAGGCTTTTAGTGGCCATGACGGTTAACCCTACACTCCCATCCATATAATTTAAATCTTGGAATATTCACTCTCTCTCATAACTAAATCCAGGCTCCCATTACCATCGGAATACATATTAGATTTTTTTTTTTTTTTTTTTTTTTTGAAATTTTGAGGCATTTTTGCCTTTAACATGTCTCAAACTCATAATCTCTCAGATCATAAGTGAGACTGTTATCCAGAGTTAAGCCTTCTTGACATATATATTAGGTCGTTGAAAAATACATAAATAAAATGTTATTATTTTATTTAATTAAAAATAATATGTCATTTTAATTACAAAATAATATCAGAAATTGAGATAGTCATGTTTAGTTCCAAACATTTACTGCTTTTGGACTGGAATTATTTTTTAAAATTTTACTCAAACTCAAAAAAAATGAGTTGTACTTGTTTGAATACTACCTGATATAACACTGCTCATGTCTGGTGAGTTGGCAAAAAAAATGAATAAAAAATTTACCCACTTACTATAAATATTCAATATGTACATATAAATATATATAACTTAAATAACAATATTATCATTACACTAATAAAATATATTATTTTTGTTTCCCACTTACTAGACAACTTTTTAACTTGTCTTCTCATTATTCCTCGTTTTTCGCAATCCTCTCAACTCTTTTTGAAAAAAATGAGCAATCTAAAAAAAAGTTTCAATCCAAAAACACCCTTAGATTTTTGATATTTTATATTATAAATAAATTAGATTTTAATAATTGAATTTTTATTGATGAATAAAGGGCTTAAGGAAGGATATTTGTATTAAGGATGGCAACAGGATTAAGAATTTGCGGGAATTTTGACCATTCCCATCCCCAATCCCGTATGTATTTCTCCTCATGTCCCTATCCCCTATGAGGAATAACTATTACATCTCGTCCCCATTCCTATCAAGGATAGGGATCTCAACGGAATTTTTCATCGTGTATATATATAGTTTAGGGAACAAGAGGGTGTGGATGGAGACAAAGATTTAAGAGAATATCATCTCCACTCCCATCCCTTATTTTAGTTCTTGATTGAGGAATCACTATCCTTATTCTAGAACCCAATTAAACCAGAGATTCCCATGTCAAAATGCGGTCCGCATGTCAATGTTTCATTGGATACAATTTTAATTGTCATATTTAGTGAGTATAGTGATTTTTAGATATTTATTATCTTTGCTTATATATATATATATATATATTTCGTTTAAAACGACCAAAATTACTAAAATATATTTTTCTTTGAATCTAAAAGATCAAAATAAAATATACAAGACCAAATATACTAAAATTTTAAGTATTTGAGACTAAATCTATTATTTTTTCTTAAGAATCGATCATTTTTTTTTTCTTTCAATATATTATTTATCTATCATTTAAAGTATTCTATTTCTATCCTTAACAGTTAGAGGTGTATGTATCATAGAATTAATTTGTGACTATTTATTTACCTTAAAACCAAATAAAAAACTAATTTATCTAAAAAAAAATTAGTTTTAAAATAAAAATAAATAAAAAAACTAATCAAACATAATTTAGAAACTATAATGGTCATTAATCTTTATATATGACAAACCTTCTTTCTATAATCAATTTTCTTTTTCAATTGTATATTTGTTTATTATTATTATTATTGTATTTTACCTCTTGCGACTTTATATTTTTATTTTTTAAAATTTATTTATTTTTATAACTTTTTATAATTTATCAATTTTTTTTATTAAGTATTATATATAACACACACATATATAATATAATTTATATTAGATGTATTAATGTTTTTTTTATTCTTATACATATATATATATTCTTTCTCTACTTTTCCTCTTTCAACCACGAGATTTAAGTTTTACTTTTGTTAAATTTTGTCATTTTGGAAATTATTTTGTTATTTTTTGTAGCTTTCTTCAAACTTTTCTCTAATTCTTTTTTTATTTTCTATTTAATTTATTCTCCTTCTCTTCCATATTACTTAATTGAATAAAATCATATTCAATCCCTAAATAAGAATACAATATTAATATAAAAATTAAAATTTTATAGATAAATATCTCGTATTTAATATTTCATGTCATGTACCATATTAAAAAAAAAAAAAAAAACTTAAAAAATAGACGTCAATTTTTTTTTTTTAGTTTAAAATATTAATACATGATATTATTAATCTCACGAGATACTTGATATTTTCAATAAATTTATTTAAATTAAATTTACCTCTAAAAAAATACAAAAATTTAATAATGATACTTAATTTAAATATTAATAATAAATAAATTAATTAGTTTTTTAAAAATTAATATATTTATATGCGCATATTTAGTTTTATATTATAAATTAAGAAATATATAATTTTAATATATTTATTATATATATATATATTACCTATTAAATATACTTATATATATATATATATATATAAATTATGCATGTATTATTATATATTATGAATATAGTTAATTTAAAACATTATAGTATTTTATAAAATTTTAAAATAACTCTAATATAAATTAATTATTTATAAAATTAAAAATATATATATATATATATATATGACGGAATAAATTAAGTATTTAGAATAAAAAATATTATGACAAATTAAAATAATAAAATAAAAATTTATAATATATACATTCCGTATTTGGAAGTGGGATGTATATCTAGTATATATATAAAACTTTTTTTTTTTGAAAAAAAAAAAAATCATAGAACTTTTTTTTATCTATCATAATTCCAACTCATAATCTTTCATAATTAAAATGATATTGTTACCATAAAGCAATCATTTCTTATCATATGTATATATATATATATATATATACGTTGAACATTTGATGCTGTCAATTATTAATAACATAATTGACATGTTTTTGAATTGGAGGAAATGAAAAAAAGAAAAGAAACCAAGGAAGTCAAGAACCTGGTTATTTTTTCAAAAACAAAGAAACAGCCCCATTAAAACCCAAAAGACAAATTACCTTTTTCTTTCTTTTTTTTTTTTTTTTTTTAGTGCACGAGGTCTGTGTTAACATTTAGACTAATCTCCGAAGTTCCTCTCCTGGTCTAATGGTCTAGGAGTCTCTCCCTTACCTCTTGGCAAACCAAGAGGTTTGAGGGTTCGAATCTCTCCTGACCATAGGTTAAGGAGTTTCTCCCTTATCTCCTGGTTTGCCAAGAGTTTAAGAGTTTCTCATGCCGGGTGGGTTCTATGCTAGAGGTAAACTCTCTAGTCCCAAGTTTTTAAATGGTTGCATATATGAGTGCGATTTCGATTCCACAACCTCATTTAAGCTAGGAGTATATATAATGTTAAATATTTCAAAATTTACTTCTCAAAAAAAGAAAATTCAATATTTTAAATATTATATTAAATAAAAACCTAATGGCACCTCAAGTTTATGTATATATATATATATATTAAAATCCAGTTGAATTTGAAAAAGATGCTGAATCCGCATTTTATTGCAAAAGTCGGGGATTTAGGTTAAGACCTATTCTAATTACCAAAAAAAAAAGGTTAAGACCTATTCTTTTCTCCAAATCTTCTTACCTTCACCAATCTCTCTTTTCTTGTCCTAAACTCAACATATGTATATATATATATATATATATTAATTCAGAATCTAAGTTGTGTCCAATCCATTAAAAAAAAAAAAAAACCTCTAACAATTAACACTCATTTATTTATTCATAAAATTTAAATTTAAATCTTATTTAATAAAAAAAAAAATTCTTTTATTTAGACTAAAGAATTTTTTGTAATATTTTATATCCTTCATAGTTGAAATCGACACAGAGCTGACGGAGCAGCCAAAAATCATAGGTAGTCAACTACTTATTTTATTAGATAATGACGTGTATCCATTTATATATATATATATATATATATAATAATATGTCATCCAACCCAACGTTTTTCCCGTTTTTCTTTATTTCCTTTAATTTAATTGTCAACACCCGAATTCTAACCGGTGTTTTAATTCAAAAAAATTTTTTAAAAAAAATCGTATTTTTATACACTGTACATAAAAAAAAAAAATCTAAAAAATATATGTAACTTTTTCAATTTTAAAAAAATTAATCATAAAAATATCGAGTAAAAAATATTATTAAATATTATCTTAATTATTTTAATATGATGAATAAAAAATATTATTATTTTCTCTAATTTTACAAATAATACACCTCAAAAAAAAATCGCAAATAATAATAAAAAATGAAAGGAGTAATTTTTTAATTAATATTCTTATTGTGTTCTTAGAAGAAAAAAAAAAATACTAAATACAGCATTTGTATCAAATTATTTGCGTTGATTGGAAAAAAAAAAAGAAAATTATTAAAATATTTTTAATTGTTAAAATGATGATAATATATTTTAAATGTTTTTATATTTTTTTTAATTTTTTTAAAATTATAATATTTATTTAACGAAAAATAACGTTTGTAGATTCATTAAATTCATTCATGTCGTACTTATTTTTATCATTATAGATAATAATTTAAATGATATTTTAAGAGATTTTTTGAATATACATAATTGTCTTTTGCTAGTTATTTTGATAAAAATAAATATTTATAATTTTACTATAAAAAATTATGAGTGTTTTTGAATTGAATTTTTTTTTTTTTTTTTTTTTATTATTATTATTTTTTAAAATTGAGTTAAGTGTATTGTAGAAATAAGTTGGAGACAAGTGAAAAAGTTGTCTAGTAAGTGAGATGTAAAAATATTATATTTTATTTGTATAATAATGAGATAAATATCGAAAACACTCACACACATAGTCCCTCTCATCTTCTGTCTCTTCTCTCAATTCTTATTTTTTTGTCAAGTGGATAAACTTGAACAATGTTGTATCAGGTGGTGTCCAAATAAATACACCATATTTTTAAATTTGAATAAAAAATTGAAAGAAAAAAAAACTCTAATTTAAAAATAACTTAGGCTGTTTTTGGACTATGATTTTTTTTTAAAATTTCACTCAAACTCAAAAAAAATAGATGTACTTGTTTGGACACAAATCTGACATATTACTATTCATGTATGGTGAAGTGGTAAAAAAATGAATAAAAAATTTACTCACTTACTATAAATATTCAAATATACATATAAATATATATAAATCAAATAAAAAATCATCATTACACTAATAAAATATATTATTTTTATCTCCCACTTACTAGACAACATCTTACATTGG
>JAXGGT010047434.1:0-11235 GCA_035583425.1 Marsdenia floribunda
TTTATAAATTAAAATTATATTAAATTATTAAAAATTATATTACTTACAATAAATATTTTTTATTTTTTAATTTATGACGTCACTGGTCCAATTACACTAGTCCAATTACAGTTCAATTGCGATTCAATTGCGGTCTGACCATTAAACCGTGAACCACTAACTTTTTCGGTTTAATCACCGGTCCGGTTCTGAAAACATTGATTATAACTATAAACATGTACTATAGATTTGGTGTTTATTACTACAGTGTTAAGGTATTATGTGAATATTTTTTTATACACTCTACTTCTTTTCGGTATGATCTCACTTAAGAATAAGGAGGATTAGCTGAAAATTGGCAAGTTGAGATCACATTGCATATAATTTTCATGCTACATACCATACTTGATCTATGTTGTTCAGTTGTATTGATATATGTAATCATTGTTGGGTTTAGTTACGATTTTGTGCCGAATGTCCCTTTGGTCCTATATTGATATGATTGATAGACCGGATTGATTTAGGATGCAGAAAGTAATGATAGCAAAAGATGGAGTACTCATAAGGAATAATGATACACAATTATTTTATGACAATTTAAGCCCAAGTGGGAGATTGTTGAATTTATTTAAATAAATCATTTGGCCTTATGTGTCAATTGTGTATTTAAAGGTTATTATATTTAATCAGGCCCAACTAAAGTGATCAAATAAGGTTTAATGGGTTTATATGCATCAAAGATAAGTATGAGCCCACCTATGTAGAAACCTTAATTCTAGTCTGTGATGGGTTGACTAGGGTTATAATTATAAATAAGAGATTATGGTCCCCGAGAGAATATCGAGAGTTTTCTATTGTGTATCCCGTCAATAGAAAGAACCCTGTGACTTCGATAGATCTTTTGGAAGACCATAATTCCCATAATCCCGTTTTACACAAGTCTCAACAATACTACAAGAGTTCTACATCTTTTATGGGAATTCAAGTTATTTATCCATTGATTCTCGGTAATTTGACATAATAGGTCTTGGGATTGATCTAAAGAATAGATTGTAATATCTATATTATTCCAACAAAAACAACATAGACTATGCAATAACTCTTTAGCAAATATGCAATAACTCTTTAGCAAACATGTACACATTTAAAACGGAGGGACATACCAGCTTCATCTTGGCTTCAGTTCTTCCATAATATTCAACAATGCCATACAAATGAGCTCAACGTTTTGAAGCAAGTAGTCATGGTTCTTTGGGCATTATGGGGAGCACGGAAAGATGGTTTTTCAATGATTAACTGAACATTGCCCTAAACAACGCCTTAGATTGACTTCCTAACCTGAATCCATTTCTTGGAGCCTCTGACATGGGAAAGCTCAAAATAAATGTGGATGCATCATTCTCAAGTGATGGAGCAGGCTATGGTTTTGTGATTAGAAATCACTTGGGTGAGGTGATTTTATTTGGTACAGGCTCTTTGAGTCATTCGCTTAACAGAACATGCAGAACTGCTAAGCTTATGACGGAGATTTGTGGTGGCAAAGCGGCAGCAAATTCAGCTTGCAATAGTTGACTATGCTAATGTAATAAAAGGTATGCTGGAAGATGAGGACAACTTTTCAACGATGGAAGCCATGTATTAGAAATGCTAAATAAATTACTAAGGCAGGTTGTTAGTTTCAATTTAGGGCTAGATCAGCAGCAAATGGTGTGGCTCACCAATTAGCTAAATTAGGAAAATCATTTCCTTCTACTGTTGCTTGGGATACTTTCTCGCACTCTTTTGTACTGTCTGAGCAGGTCAATTGGCTTCACATTACTACATGATCTCATTTTCTCTTCAAAAAAAAAAAAAAAAAAAAAAAGGTCAGTTGATCAATTAAATTAAAAAATTTTCCTTAATAATATATATAATTTTATTTTAATTTATTTTAATTTTAATGTATTTTTTATATAAATATTTACTTATCTAAAATTAATTATTTGTTTGAAATATTATTCTGAATTTTAAATTTCATAAAAAATCAAATTTACATCTTCTTATTATATAAAATTTGAGCGTTGAAAAAATTGAATATTTATTTTAATAATTATTTTTTAAAAGAAAATTCAAATATATATATATTTAAAAAAATTATTTGAATTTAAAAATATAATCAATAATAATGATCATATAATATAATATAGTTAATATATATGTATAATTTTATTTTTTAAAATAATTAAAGAAGAGATTATTTTTTAAAAAAAAGAAAGAAAAGAGCTATTATGATAGAATTTAATATATATATATATATATATATATATATATATATTTTGAAGTATTGAGCAGATGATTTGGAGTCTTCAATTTCTCTAGGATATGGAATTCTTCAAAATATTTTGTTATTTGTCCAAAATCTCATTAAATTACAGTGATAAATTTAGAAAAATACTTATATATTTTTAAAATATTTTTCAAAAGTTAATTAAAAAAATATTTCAAAAAATAAAATTATGATTTTAATATTTAAAAATGATTCATATTATAAAATAATTGTTATACGTATTGGCAAGAATTACTACACAACAACTTACCAAAATAATAATAATAATTTTGATATTTGTCCATGTACATGCCAGGTATAAAACCATAGACGAAGACTATGATGCATAATTTGGTGTGTTATCCTTCTGCTAAATATGTTTGGAAATAAATATATTTAAAAAATCATTGGAAAGTTATCAAAGAATTCATTGATAATGCAATTTTTGTACAGTAATTTTTAAACAGATATGATAAATTTTATTTGTATATATATATTCATTTTATTTTAAAAAATAATTTTTTAAAATATAATTAATTTTAGATGATTGAATATTTATATATAAAATACTTTAAAAACCATACTTTTTTTAAAAATATATATATATATTATTGAGGGAATTCTTTAAATTAAATAAAAGGAACAATTTAGTTGTTCAAAAAATTTTAAACAATAAATTTATTTTAAAAATATAAAAAACTAATAAAAAATTGACTATTTAACGAAGAAAAGACCACTTAATCAAAAATTCTTAAGGATCACTTTGATTAAAAATAAACATAACAAAGTACAACATACAAAATAACAAATATAAAAAACAAATTTGATTAATTATCCTTTTGTTAAAAACAAGATTTACATGAAAATTTGCTAATTTGATCCCTAAAATATATATAATTGGATATTTCAATAATTTTTTCTTGATTTTAACTTTTTTATTAACTAAAAAAATAGGGTGAAATTATTTAGTATTTGTATGTTATTTGTAAACTTAATGAAAATATTAGTCAACTTTGTCCTTATGAAATTAGAATTAGTCAATTTGGCCATTTTTCTTTAATTTTAATCTTTTTATTTTCAAATAAATTATAACTAAAATATTTTGTTATTAAGCTGTTTATTTTTTTTATATTACTAATAAAAAGTCACACACACACACACACACACACATATATATATATATATATAAGTTTAATACATTTATTAATTTTAAATATAATAGATACTTATAAACAGCACAATACAAGTTTCAGGAGCCATTGTTTTCTTTATAAAATAATAATAATAATTTATGAGGTACACCAAACATATAGCAATAGTTACATGTAATTCAATTTCATAAAAATTAATTAACCAATGAAAAAATTTACATTAAATCTCACAAAATTATTTATTTTTAGTAAAAAAAAAAAAGAATATTTATTTATATTTTAAAATAATCATCATATTCATTACATATTTTAGTTCATAAGAAATCCCCTTGAATTTAGTCAAAGAACAATAAATAAATAAATAGTTCAATGACCAAAACAATTAAATATTAAATATTATAGACGATTATAAAAAAAAAAAAATTATTATATAAATATTCATTAAAGCTTCCTTACCCCAATCTTCTAAACATTTTAATCATATTTTTGCTTCAGGATAAAAATAAGTAAAAGCAAAGAAAAAGGGCAAAAATTACCATTAGAATTATTTTGGATCATATTGAATAATTTATCAAAAATTACATATTTTGAAAATTGAGCATCGGACCTGAAAAACAGAAATTAAAAAAACAAAGGTGCGTTTTCTCCATGAAATTCCGTTGCCGATACTCGAACCGGGTCTCTTGGGTGAGAGCCCAGTATCCTAACCGTCTGGACTACAATGGATTTGTTAGGTGATGGGCACATTATTATTTTATTATTATTTTTCCCAGCCTACGTATTTTTATTTTGTTTTTTAATTGAAAGGTTAAAATAATTTTTAATAATTTATAATTTTACAAATTTTAATTAGTAAAAGTGAGCTGGACATGTATTTTAATTAATAATTGAGCAGGTTATGGCTGGTGATGCAGAGGGATAATCCTTGGATAGAAGGTCCTTCCGTCTGAATCGGATGATCCTTCCTAATATTTTTCCGAATCTCTGAAATTTATCACCTGCAAAGCAAAAAAGGCCAAAGAGGGTGGAAAACCCTTAAGGCCCCTCCGATACTTAAGTCAGCAAACGATAAAAATCAAAGATAAAAAAAAATATTAAGGCTTTAGGATTCAACTCCACATACCTTTTTCCTGGAAATCGTATTTATATAAATACAGTATAATTAATATGAAAATTATAAAGAAATACGATATGGGATATCCGTATAAATACGGTATAAGTGATAAAATATGATATTAACAAAATATCTAAGTTATTCGAGTTTGGGTCTAATCTGTGGGCTATTATCATAATAAAAATATTCGGGTTTGGGCCTGATCCATGGACCTTTATTATCAGCTGGGCATGTATTTTTCTTGAAGTTTATCTATATTTTGTTCAATAAATTGATTGAATATATGAAATAGATGCAATTTTCTTTCTTATTGGAAACATTCTGATATGGGGGAAAATTCAGCGTTTTAATCCATACATTTTTTATTATATGGATCAACAAACTTAAATAATTAAATTTTATTTTATCTTTGATTAGACAAAGTCTTTTTAATCAAATTTTTTTTTTTTTTTTTGACAATTTTAGCAACTAAAATTTATGATAATGGCATTATTGTTATTTTCAATTCCATTATACTATTATTCAAGTTTAACATGTAAATTTCAGTTATTAAAAATTGTCAAAGCTAGGTAAATATTATTTATCTAACCAGTAAATATATAAAGAATAAATATCTATTTACTGGTTATGCATTATTATTATTAGGTCATTCTTATTGTTATTATTCCTCAGATATTTGAATCTCTGTTTCTCCCTCTTTTTCCCCCTTCTTTCTTTCTTTCTTTCATCTTCTCTTCATCCTTTCAAACAAAAGCCCTAAAGTTAGTTTACCACTATTTCCCTACACCTGAGCCTCTTTCCAAACACTTAGACTAACTTCTCTCTATTAAATTTTTAGTTTGACACAAGTGGATAAGCATCTTCTAAATAGTACGTAATAAGCGCATGGTCACAACTCTGATATTTGTAATAAGCGCCATCTACGAACTAGCGTGAGACCTTCCCCTAGATAAGAGTTAGACTCTGCGGCCGCAACCCAAGCAATTAATCAAAGCAGTGACTTTAGATATCAAATGATCTAATCAAAAAAAACTTCTCTCCATTAATATAGCAACACAACCGCCACCAATAGCACTCAATTCCTAAGCTTTTAGTTTAGTAGACTAATTACTTTATAATGTAAGTTTTCTCCTATTTGAACTCATCCGATATACATGCATACATGTAGCATATCCTTGTTCTTTTTCAAGAGTTATTTTATTGATATGGAGACTTTTGTGCGTGAAAATATTTGTGTGTATATACATATATTAATTATGATAAATAAAAGAGATTATTTGGTTTAGTTTTTATCACCTTTTGATATAGATAAATGGACCCCGGATGAAAGGTTCTTCCATGAAATTCAGAGGTTCCTTCCAGAAAACTTCAAATGAGTCTTGGCTTCCTTTCTTGCAAAACAAAAGCCAAAAGGGGGGAAGATCCATAAGGCCCCTTCGATGCTTAAGTTAGCAAAAGATAAAGAAGTCAAAACAAAAATAATTAAAGTCCAAGAGTCCAAGTCAACATACCTTTTATAGATACCATTACAAGTATAAACACAGAGAAAATAGCCAAAAAAAGGTTAGGAATACGATATGGGATAAGTATATTCATTGTGTATAAATACAAGAATACCCTCTGGGGTACATGGGCTCATATCTGATTGGGCTTCATCTTACTCTTTTACTCTTTGGGCTTCTTATCACCATAAATGCCCATTGGAAAAAATCACAATTGGTTTGGGCCTTTGTCCAAATTCATGGGTCTAATCAACACTTGGACTCTTTTACTACCATAAATGCCCACTGAAAAAAAAAAAAAAAAAGAACGAACGTATGGGTAGGACGAAAGGAAGATGAAGGTCAGTGAGCCTCTGAGCAGCGTCACAGCACGGAGTGGATATGCTGGTGGGCAAGTTTATGAAGTAGCATCTACCTGGGGTTATGCATATGTGCTTGTGGAGGGGATGTTGTTGTACCATCCCCTTAAGAGGCAAGGCACCGCTTGGGGACAACTGTATGTATAGACGCGACTGTGCCCAATAGGAGAGCGACAAGTGTTGCAACCAGATTTGGTGACAGTTGGGTTTCCTCAGGTATATAAAAGGGGGCCTCATTTTCCCATTTTTACTTGCGGTGAATGAAGGGCAGTAAAATACTATGCTGTGAGTTGAAAAACGTGCCAACCGTGCCGATGGAGAACATCGGTGGTATACCGGCTTTTTAGATCTGTAAATTTATAATTGTGAAGCTAAATATTTTTATTGAAGAGTCTTTTGTTCTTATTCTTGCAGATTGTGGTAAATTTCACTCCTCACTTTCGTCCCCATTTAGAATCGTCTGACCAAATAGGTCAGATTCTAACTAGCTTCTCATATTCCTGCAGGTATCGTCTATTGCTTCTGTCGTCTACTTTATTGTGCTAAAGTATTATTTCATCATGAGTTTCAGTAGCACAGATAGTGAAGATGTTGGGAGATTAAGGGATGTGGTGCATATGGAGGACTGTGGCAGTTCTTCAAGTGAGACTAATCACTACAAAAAAAGAAAAGGGTTTTTTTTTATGACGGGATTATATATGACAGCCTTTGAACCTTTGTTTATGATGGACTTTATATGACGGTTAGAGTGGACCGTCGTATATAGTAAGAGTATATATGTGGCCCTTGAACCCTTGTTTATGATGAACTTTATACGACGGTTAAAGTAGATTGTTGTATATAATAGGAGTATATACAACGGCTATAATGAACCGTCGTATATAATTGGACTTAAGTTACTTTATACGTTGGTTCTAATAGACGGTCGTATATACTTTTAACAAAAAATATTATTTTTTTGAATTATTTTAATATATTAATATTTTATTGATATAAACATATAATTTTATATCTTTAAAATTATATATTTTTTTGAATTATTTTAATATATTAATATTTTATTGATATAAACATATAATTTTATATCTTTAAAATTATAACATATAAATTTATTAAATTTTAAAGTTAATATATTTTTATAAGAAGTTTTTCATATAATATAAATAGATATATTTTTTATAAAAATAAATTGAACGATATATATATATATATATATATAATTGTCTAAATATTAAATATAATTTTTAATTTTTTTTTAATTATTTTTAGAAGGAAACCCCACCAAATTTTAGTTACTCAAATCCCTTGAACCAAAATAATCCAA
The DNA here is from genome assembly GCA_035583425.1 of Marsdenia floribunda. NCBI lineage: Eukaryota > Viridiplantae > Streptophyta > Magnoliopsida > Gentianales > Apocynaceae > Marsdenia > Marsdenia floribunda. The sequence goes on from JAXGGT010047434.1 coordinate 7,735, forward strand.
ATTCGAAATTTACTTTGCCACCAAGCAACATCACCTAGCCACCACCTTCACTACCACCCTAGCCACCACCTAAAACTTGCTCAAACCAAATAATCCTCCCGACTTTTGAAAGCGGAGTTCTCTGCCTTGTCTATCTCTTAAACCTCATCTCTAGCCCCAAATCTCCGACCATCCATGTCTCCTATGCTCTCTCCCAGCTCTCTCACACACTCTCACAAACTAAATTTGTTGATTCCATTGTTACATTTCACCCGCACTTCCTTGTTTCTCCTCTCATCTACTCCCTATCTTCGTTTAATGATGCCCCTATCGCTAAACAAATCTTCGATTTAGTTCTATAGATATGTGAATTCCCCAATTCTGATGTCTACAGAGATTTTGTTACTAGAACATCTGATTGCCTTTCTTCTGGGTCTCTCACTTGGAGCTGCCAACAAATTTACAATGTATGACTCTTTTCTGTTATGAGATTGTTTATTTCTGGTTTTTTTTTCCTCTGTATTTTCTATACATTTGTGTTTTTCTCTCAGTGTATATAGTTTAGGACAGAATTAGGTTTTTCTCCTGTTTATGTAGGCTTTCTAAGTTGATGTATTTCACATTTTACTCTAGCATGCATGCATTCAATTATGTGAGTCTGATGCAGCTAATTGCGAGCAAATTTAAAGTTTAGAGAAGAAAGGCTTGTGTGTATAACATTTCCTCTTCTGTAATGTGTATTTCTTCTCTTTCTCTTAGAGATCAGAAGGTCTTATGTGGCTATGGCCTATGTGTTTGTCTAGAATATTAGTCAACAAAATGAGGCATTAGATGCTCTCTCTCTCTCTCTCTCTCTTTTTTTTTTTTAATGTTTTTGTTTTTCTTTGACTTGGGGGTTCTCATTACGTTGCCACTGGAACATGAATGAGATATTTTCTTTAGTTTATGTCTTACTTTTTTTTGGGATAAAAGTGGTCTTTTACCTGTCTTATGTGGCTATGGCCTGTGTTTGTCTAGAATATTAGTCAACAAAATGAGGTATTAGATGCTCTCTCATTTTTTTTGTCTTTTTTGTTTTTCTTCAACTTGGGTGTTCTAGTTGCTTTGCCATTGGAACATGAATGAGATATTTTCTTTGGTTTATGTGTTATTTTATTTTTCTTTTTTTTTTGGTATAAAAGTGGTCTTTTACCTTTCCTGTTTACAGCATCTTTCAAACTTAAAACTTCTATTTGTTTTAGTTCGTTACTAATTGAGTGTGTGTCTCTTTTATGTCATAATTAATTTTCATTGATCATTTGGCTACTTTTTCAATGGTCATAAAGAATGAAAAATGCTATTAAGACCCCGTTAATAGAGAAATATGTGTAAACTAAGGTATCTAATAAGGATGTTTTATATTTTGTGGGTCATGTTCTTCACTGTAATTAAATACAGTCTGAACAAGGTAAATGCATTAGTATGTGGAAATCTTATCTCATCTCGTGATAGAAATGCTTTGTTATATAGATGTTAAGCGCTTGGACTTTGAGCTTTGGAATCATACATAGGGATGTAGAATGGGAATGGGAGGGGTCAGGGTGGAGTTTTGTCTATTTATATAAAATTGGAGGTTCTTGCTCATCTCAGAAAAGCTATACATTTGCAAAAATTTAAAAGAGGATGAAGAGATCAAAATTTAATTTCAAATAAAATATTGCTTTGGAGCATATGGAGCATATGAGCATAGAGCTTGTGGAGCACCGCTTACAGCAAAGATTGTCCCTTTATTGATTTATCAAAATGCATGTTTCTTCTTTGCATTTATGCTGCATATTTCTCATTCAATATCATTTGCATTGAAGTTGATATTGATTGTTGAATAAATCCTTTTTCCCTGTTTCTTCCAAAACAGAACAAAGGGAAAAAGCAATCTGAATTTTTAAATGTTTATGACCCCCATGGGGTACTCTGTCATCTTAGGCTCCGATGCACTATGCTTATTGAGCTTGCAAAAGTCAATAGCAAGGGTATATGACAAATTCTTTTCCTCAGTGGTGTGCATGCCTATCATATACTTTTCGTGGTGTGCATGCTCTAGTTTAGATAGATAGTCAATTTGTTTTTCATAAGATTTCAAGATCTAACCTTTGTTATAGCACCAAAGGAGAAACTTTAAAACTTCTTTTTTTCCAATTTGATAGGTTCTAACAGTTTTGAAGAATTATACTTGCTCCAAGTAGATGCTAACTATGAAGGTAATCTTTTAACTATATTATCACTTGGCTGTTTCTTTTTCTAGAATATAGGAGATGACTTTTCCTAAATTGTTTAGACTTATTATAAAAAATTTTAATATATATTTTTTTTCTTTGCAATCTTGTTTTATCAGAAAATATTCTTTTCTTTCTTTATTTTTTAACAGGTTGATTCTTGAAGGTAAGTACTTTAGTAATTGACTTAGTTCATGAGAGTATGTTCTTCAATAAAAGATGTGATATGTGTTTCTTTTACTGCAACAAGTACTGTAATATGATCAAGTTCTTAGTTTTTGAGGCATTTAAAATCTAATATCCACTATTCTCTTCCAACATAATTGATCTGGTTTTATGATGCCTTTGTTAATTGGATTTTGTCAGATTGTTCATTGGAAAAATCAATTGAAATTTCCCAAAGAAGCAAGGCTATCTCCTGCAGCAAAGGACCTCATTTGCAGGTTGCTTTGTGATGTTGAAAATTGGTTAAGTTCGTGGGGCTGAGCAAATAAAATTATCTTTTTTGAACTGCTGTATGTAATGTAATTGCACTAATTTCTAATCAACATCCCTCTGCAATCTCTTATTATCTCATTTATTACATCTAGGCTCACCCCTAGTTCAGAGGTATTGAGTGGGAGAAACTATATGATATAGGTGCAGCATTTAAGCCAGAGGTCAATGGTGATCTACAAACCCAAAATTTCATAAAATTTAATAAGGTTTGCGAATGTAGAAGTAGAATCTCTTTAGCTTTTCATATTTTAGATGTTTTGTCAATATTGCTTCCTTTGGTTACTCTCTTTCTATATTCCTTCCTATCTCTTGTGTGTGTATATATATATCCAAGATATATGACAGTACTTTAGTCATTGTATAAAAGATTTAAAGTGGCTTTCTTCTTTTCCCTTATATAATTGTGATAACAATTCATGAAGGGATAGTCCCATATATAATTAGTTTTTTTTGTGAATAATTAGCTGATAGCAGTGAGCCACCATTTTCTCTATGCAATAAGCAAGAATGAAATTCTCCATGAAATATATGGCCTCTCATAACATGGATAGAGCATGATGTTGCTGAAAATACAATCAGATAAACCTCCTTGAGTTTTGGGGAGATAAAAATGTATCCCTGTGAGAAAAGCAGTAACCCGATGGGAAATTGATAATCTTGATGGGAATATCAAAGTGCAGCCTGGAAAAAATGGTTTATTGGTAAAGGATAAATTCGCGGTTGTCGTCAAATCGGCCAAGATTAATTTAAAAACTAGAAAGCAATATAGTGC
>JAXGGT010047455.1:0-11232 GCA_035583425.1 Marsdenia floribunda
TAGTCCAAATACTTTAAAAATCAACTCATATTAAACACAATTTGGTCCTAAAAACATGATATGTTTTAGCGTTATCAGAAAGTACTTACTTTCTCTTACCGTTTGCAGATTAACTAACAAAGGAACTGGTTGTACTGGAACTTCTGCTTCAACTTGCAATGGAAGGGATGAAAATGGTGCTGGCTCTTCCACAGGGATTCCGGCCAATCTTCTACTGCTTCACATGAAACGTCTTCAAACTTCTTAAATAGAATTACAGAAAATAGAGCATGTGTTTCAGAAAAAATATCTTTGAATTTCACCGTTGAAAATAGATCTCCACTATTCAGATTGAAGGAAAAATCTCTTCTATCTTGTATCTAAAATTTAGCTTGATTGGAGATGAATTGGTTCTCCAATCATCTAAATGATTCTAACTACCGGACTAAAGATGTGATTTATATTGTGGAATTAATATCCAAAATTCCAGCGGTTAAAAATTGAATTCCACCATTCAGATTGAAGTAATACGTCTCCTCTAACTATTTTAAAATTTTCAGCCTAATCAAAGAAGAATTGATTGTCCGATCATCTAAAAAAATATTACCGCCTAACCAAGAATAAAGCTTCAAGCTTCTTCTTTTTAGCCTTTCGGAGTATGACTCTTCTTTGTTTTAAGCCTTAACTTGGTGAGAGCATTTAGTAGATAAAAAATATGCTAGAGAGTAAGAGAGAGAGGACCGAAAAAAATTAGGGAGGGAGGCAGCACAATTAATTGAAGTTTTTCTAGAGTTCAATTCTTTTTAAGATAATTGCTTTTAGGTATAATCTTCCCATAGGAATAGGAAACCAAACAATCAACTATCTTATCTAAAAGGAAAACTGAAACCTAGTTGGATACTACCTCAACAATTTAGGACAGCCAAGGACTCGACAAAGTCCTAATGACCGAAATTTCCTAGTCCTAAAATGGCTACGTTTTGTGCTCAAAACATTTGTCCAAGACTGGACCAAACCTCTTAATTAATTAATTGTCTTTTTCAGGCCTCATAAAATACCCAAGACTAATTAGTTAATTCCAATTGGACTTTAAATATACATCAACATATATCATCCTAATTAATTAATTTATTCCAGCCCAAATAATTAATTAAATGGTCTTCTAGAATAAATTTAGTTTCTCTTCCAATCAATTATCCAATAAGCCCAAATTGTGTTTAAACAACACTAAGGTAACTTGAGCTACTCCGGGGACCAAAAGACATTATTCATGGCTACTAAAATGACCAAAATACCCTTGTTATGAACTAGTTGTATTTATCATTTTAAATATTCTCATTCATCACCATATAGAAATATTGACCCCAAGAATAATACTTCTAAAGCATAGTCTTCGACCAATAGGTGAAATGATGAAATTACCCCTCTATGTAACACCTATCCATGAGACAGGAAAAATGTATTAACACCCATCTCAAAGAAATCTATCATCCTTAGATTTCTAGTCCGATAATCCTTGACTCACTCGAATGTACTTGCTTAACATTAGGAGCTACCCAAAAGCACACATTCTAAAGTCACATTCCCAGGGCCTTAAATTATTTAAATTATCTCGGAAAATCACAAGGGGGTGATTAATCATCCCTAAGTGAGGCATAGAAACTCTTTTCTATGAGTTTATCTTAACTAACTAAAGCAATACACCCAATATACAAGGATATTGATCTCACAAAAGAAATATCACCCAACATATATCAAATTGTAAAACTCTAACTTTGCCAGACCACTAGCTCATACTCAAGTAGGAGAGTATCCATCCACGCTATAGCAGTAATAGTCTGGTCTCTATAATTATAGTACTTTTAGAGAGTCCACTACTATATGTCCATTTCTACGTAGTTTATGCCTATGACATGAGTGAACTACTTACCGAATTAAGGTAAACCATTCCTCATTGGAAATCATGAAATAATAGTATTACCTTGATGAAACGCCCAGTTCCATCAAACGACTAAGAACATAATTTTACTTGTACAACATGTGCCCATGGTCTATACCTTACTGTGAAGAATGACCCAACATATAGACCATGACTTGTCATACTTGGACCTTTAAATGTGCAATAATATAAGGTGCAAACTAAATTGAATAAATACTTTTTTGTTGCAATATAATTATAGTCTTTGAGGGCATACATTCCAACAAAGATTTCATCCATTCGATACCTTGCGTCAGTTCTGTAAAGGTTTGATTATTAAAAGGAGTAGGAGTAGAAAATGAAAAGTGGATCAAGTTGCCGAAACATAAGAAAAAACACTTAATAGAACAATATTAAAACATCTCTAAAATAGTAAAATGCTAACCAATTCTATCACTAACATTCAAAGAAAAGTCTCTAAATTCTCAGATAATTATATATGTTGCCAAGGATCGTATTTTGCACTATTGTTGTTTTAGTCGTATTTGCATTTGTTCTCTTGGCTCTATTCTTTCCCATATCACATCAAAGGGCATCAAGAAATGTCATCCTTGATTTGCCCTGCCTTTGTACATTCAACAACCACAAGTAGGTACCTCTCTCTTATGTTGGAGCCTTGGTCTTTCATCACACACACACACACACATACATACATATATATATTTATATATATTATGTTTGAATAATCTAAATAGTAAACTTACTTTCTAATTATTTAGGTTCAATTGATCGCGTAGCTGACTGCAATGAGTCCAAAAGTATCAAACATTCTCTAATTTTATCAAATTCATCTCCGAAGTTGCATAAAATCAACAAAGTCCAGTGGGACCTATCAACATATAGAGCATGATAATTCATGAATAACCACTTGAAGATTACCCATAGATACAAAACTTTAGATTACACTTAAAAAAAGAAGAAAAAAAAAAACAAATTACAATAGGGACCAAGGTATAATTTTTTTAGAAGTTTTCCTCAATTTTCACTCATCTCAACAGTGTACATATTAAAATACAAGGAATCCACAACTACAATTAATTTTTTTCTCTCTTCTACTGTATTGCCCCATATTAGCCTGTATTTGAATAAGTTGATATTTTGTTGTTAAAACAAAAAATAAAAATAAAAAACAAATTTGAATATCAATTTTCGGTTCTATTTCAAAATTTTTCAATTTATACTTAAAATATTCTTCATAGCTCTTGGAGTTTAACATCATGGTAATAAAGGCTTAGTCATACGACAGGCCCATGAAAATAGGTAAAAAGCCAAGATCCATTATCATCATTTTTCTAATGGGTATTTATGGCAATAAAGGCCCAAAGAGTAAAGCCCAAATACACCTAAGGGTATTTTAGTATTTATACAAAAATAGTACATTTTGTCCCACATCATTTTTTTTTACACTTTTCCCCTGTTATTTTCAATATGTATACTTGTTGTTGTATTAGAAAAAGGTATGTTGACTTAGAACCTTTGACTTTAACTATTTTGTTTGGACTTCTTTATCTTTTGCTGACTTAAGCATCGGAGGAGCCTTAGTGATCTTCCACCCCTTTAGCTTTTGTTTTGTAGGAAAGGAGGTCAAGACTTAGTTGAAGTATATGGGAAGAAGCATCTGGGTCTTTTGGAAGAACCTTCCTTGGAGGTCCAATTATCTGCATCATAATTTTTCCAATCTGAGGAGATAAAGAGAAGAAAGTAAGAATAGGGAAGCGGCTTCCACAAACATTGAAGTTTGATTTGATGGATCTTTTGACAAAGTACAAGGGAATCTTTGCTTGGTCCACAAATGACTTAAGACATATTCCAAGAAACTTGGCAGAACATCATCTTAGTATTCCAACTTCTGTAAAACTAATCATCCAGAAAAGAAGATTCTTTGCTAAAGATAGGTAGCTATCAAGAAGGAGGTGAAGGATCTTCTTGATGCTAGCATCATTCGAGAGGTAGAGTTCTCGACTTGGGTTTCTAATCTGGTGTTAGTGTCATAACCAAATGGATCTTGGAGAATGTACATCAATTTGACTTTAGTTAACAAGCATATCCCAAAGACCTTTTCATTTGCCTAAAACTGATCAATTGGTGGATGCTACCACTAGACATTCTTTGTTATGCTTTCTAGATGCTCATAAGGGCTATCATCAATTCCTAATGGCTAAAGAGGATGAAGATAAAACTTCCTTTATCATACTTGATGGTTTGTATTGTTACCAACGCATGTGTTTGGCTTGAAGAACGTAGATATTGAGTTTCAGAACATAGTTAATCACATGTTCTCCAAACAGATTGGATGAAATGTGGAAGCATATGTAGATGATACTATGATAAAGTCCAAAACAACAAACACATTTGTGGATGATTTGACATAAGTTTTTGAAGTAATGAAAGAACATTGTCTCAAACTCAATCCAAAGAAATGCTCATTCAGAGTAGAGGCTAGACGTTTTTTGGGATATATGGTATCAAAGAGAGGTATAGAAGCCAATCCATCCAAGATCCAAGCTCTTCTTGAAATGAATGCTCCAAAAAGGTTGGTGATAAAGCGCATCTCTTCTACCAGGTACATTCCACATCTTAAGCATTTAACTGTTTATATGATTCCACATTTCATTTCAACATTTTGAATATGAGAAACACTTCAAAAGAAGCAATGGACATCAAGAATACACATCCTTCAAAAGAGGCAATAGCCATCATGAATACACACCCTTCAAAAGAGGCAATATCCTTCATGGATACATTCCTCAAAGGAAATGACAATCATCTTGATCACACATTTTTTATAAGAAACAACAACTATGATGAATGCTTTACATGAAAGTACATCCCTTCTACCAGGTGCTTCGGAATCTCGAAAACAACAACTTTTCATCGACAGATGATTATAAAAAGGCATTTGAAGCTTTGCAAGCTTATTTGGGAAATCCTCCCTTATTGGTTTCACCAAATGAGGGAATATTCTCCATCTTCACATCTCAATATTTGAACAAGCTTTGAGCTCCGCCCTATCTATTCCACGTATAAACGCGGAGAAACCTATTTACTATTTGAGCCACCTTCTGAAAGGTCCAGAGTTCAAATATTCAGTTCTTGAGAAGCACATGCTAATGCTCCTCATTATAGTAAGAAACCTCAAACCTTACTTTCAGGCTCACCAAGTTCACATGTACACAAATGTCCCAATGCAACAAACATTATATAAACCAGATGCTTTAGGACGACTATTAAAATGGTCAATCGAATTGTCAAGATTTGACATTGTGTACAAACATTGAAAAACAATCAAAGTACAAGCTTTATCTAATTTTGTTGTTGAATGCACGATCCCAGGAGAAGCATCTTCTTTGATGAATGATCCTAACATCACCTCTGTGCATGTATGTTGGATCGCATACATTGATGGATCTTCCACTAAACAAACAAGAGGTGTTGGTTTCATCCTTAGGAGCCTAGAAGGTATTTATTTAGCTTATGTCATCAAGTTTGATTTCTCTATTACCAATAATGAGTCTGAATATGAATCTTTGATAGCTACCCTACGAATGGCTACCAGCATTCACGTTCAAAAGCTCATTGTTAGATTTGACTCACAGATCTTGGTGAACTAAGTAAATGCTTCTTTTGAAGCAAAAGAAGATAATGTGAGAAGATATTTAGAGAAGGTATAAAACCTTTCTTCCAAATCTGTGAGTCAAATCTAACAATTAGCTAATTTGCTGTCAAAAATGAAAGTAGGCTCTCTGAAAGAAGCTACTTGGATGGATCATTTGAAGAAGAAATCTATTGAAGAAGTTATGGTTACTTCTATTAATTCACATCTTTCCTAGATGAATCCGCTTGTTAATTATCTTAAGTGTGTTACGAAAGACAAAAATGATTTCATAATAAGAGAAATTCATGAAGGCATTTGTGGTGCCCATATTGGAGCCAAGAATTTGGTAAGAAAGATCATTTGTGTTGGTTACTTTTGGCCAAATATGGAAGAAGATGCTTCCAAAATTGTTCGAAAGGGTGAGAAATGTCAGCTACATGCAAATCTGCACCATCTTCCAGCACATAAGTTACATTCCATAGCTTCTCCAATTCCATTTTACCAATGGGGAATGGATATTTTAGGTCCCCTTCCCAAGGTGATTGGTGGTAAGGAATTGCCCTTTGTAGCTGTGGACTATTTTACTAAATAGGTGGAAGCTAAACATTCAGCCATAATCACTACAAAAAAATAAAATAAAATAAAATAGAGAATTCTTTTGGGAAGATGTCACACAAGGTTTGGTATTTTAAAGATTCTTATCACAGATAATGGAAAACAATTTGAAGCTAGAGAATTTCAAGAGTTATGCTCTAAGCTCCAAATAGACAATCAATTCACATCTGTAGGACATCCTCAAATTAATGGTCTTGCTAAAGTAATGAATAGAATAATCTCACAAGGATTAAAGAAGCGTTTGGACTCTTCTAAAGGAAGATAGCTTGAAGAGTTACCCAATGTTCTCTGGTCATACAGAACAACTCCCAATGGAAGAACAGGTGAATCTCCCTATAACTTATGCCTTGGGACGAAGGCTCTAGTACCAGTAGAAATTAGCAATCCTTCTTCAAGAATGGATTTTTGGGAAGAATCATCTAATAACCAAAGACTGGCTGAAAATCTAAACTTACTTGAGAATGTCAAAGATAGAGCTGCAAAGAAGGAAACACATTACAAGCTTCGCAAAGGTAAATACCATAGCCAAAATATACACGCTATATCTTTTGTTCAAGGAGACATGGTATTTAGGAAAAATGAGGTCAGTTGACAAGAACTAGTTTGAAAGCTAGATGAAACGTGGGAAAGCCCATATATTGTAAAAAGGAACCATGACAACGGAAGTTATAAACTTCAAGATATGGATGGGAGAGAGTTAGCTAGAACATGGAATGTAACCAACTTGAGAAAAATCTATCCATAATTAACATGAGTTATAGTCAATGAAGATCCTTTTTTTTAGAAGCTTCATATTTACGTGAGTTACATTTCAATGTTAATCCTTTTCTAGAAACTTCTGATTTACATGAGTTTTGCTTAATGAAGATCCTTTTTTCATTTACATTTGTTTTAGTTAATGAAGATCCTTCTTTAGAAGCTTCTCGTTTACATGAGTTACATTCAATGTTAATCCTTTTTAGGAACTTCTCATTTACATAAGTTATAACTCAATGAGGATCATTTTTTAGAAGCTTTTAGGTACATTAAAGAAGTGTCTTAGATAAGGTTTATAAATAATTCCAATTATATTTTAATCTAATTTTTCGAATCATTTCTATGATATAATAGTATATATATAAAAAAAATCCCAATATATATATATATATGAAGTATGATCGTCTTCATTGATCCCATTACCACAACATATATCAAAATAATAAGTTTCTTACAAAAATCTCACAAAAATCTTCCAAGTGTTTCTTGTCAATTCAAACCATACATTCATCAAGCATTGTGGACGCTACATAGATTATTACCCCACACAAATACAACAGATTCATTTTTGAAGCATTGTGTTCATCCACACCATCTTCGGCAGTAGTGTCCTTGTCGCTCCCTCCACCTTCTTCTGTAGCTACTTCCTCAGTAGCGTCCATCTGTGCATCACCTACATTGCTAGTCCTTTTATCATCACCCATGCCATCTTCTTCTCTACACTAGCGTCTTCGTCCTCCTCACTCTTTGACCCTTTAGGAGTTGGAAAACTGGCAAAATACTTATTAGTATTAAACCCTTCCTCCCAAAGTAACACATACGAACGTGTGTAATCATTGTTCGAATTCACTTGATACTTCTCTTCGTATTCGGGAAGCTTCTCCTGCACATACTCATGAGCAGCTACAATAGATTCCTTCATAGTTGTGTAGTTTATTTGCATGTGCAAATTTTTGAACTCTTGTGAACTTAAAAAAGATTCCACACAGAAGTCATAGATTTCTTTCTTAATGTTACCTTCATCGTCTTCTTATTTCTCCTTGAAAGCTTTCACAGCCTCTTCCCATTTCACATGATAGGCATGCTCTTATAAATCCCTCCTCCCAGTTCTTATTGTTCCACCTTTCCACAAACAAATTCTTTTCAAACTCTGCAATCTTTTCTTGAAAATTCTTTATCTTGTCCACCGCTTCTTGTTGAACTACCTTCATCTAAGCAAGTTCCTCTTTCAAAGATTTTTTCAGCAATGAGTCCCTCTCAATCTTTTCAAAACAATTACGATACCCCCGCAACATCTCATGGTCATGAAACCAGCTTTGCATCACTAAGCATTACTTTTTATTTTTTATTCGTCAACCATAATAAGTCAAATGTAAAGTACAAGGAATAACAGAAGTTGCCTCACATTTCCTCCAAATCCAAGAATTTTCAAAGTCTACCTTCTTCACTTTCATGAAGGCATATTCCACTCCCTCAGGCACACTATGCACGAAGTAGTCTTCACAATCTTCCAATCTCTTTATATGCTCTCCTACTTTTATTCCCCATGACAGAACAAAATAGGGCTCCTTGACCTTCTCAGTTGCTTCTTCAATCACCTTCCCTTTCCCTTTTTCTTTATCTTGATTCTCCTCCATCACATGAACCTCCTCAGATGCTTTTTCAGCTTCCTTTTGAGATGCTTCTACCTTTTCACTTTTTTTTTTTTTTTTGGTGTAAATCTTCCAACTTCCTAATGCTTTTTCCTACACCATGTGGCTTCAAAGAAGTCCTCTTCACAATAGGACCAGAGCTACCAAAAGAAACTGTTTTTATTAGCATCCCTTTAGGAGCCACAACGGCAGTTGAAGATACTTATCTCAGAGATACTTCTTCCACACATTTCTTTTCAACATTCCTCCCTTTCTTCGCCTTTGGCTCCTTAAGCTGACCTAACACATAATAAAAATACTTGTCAAAAGAATAAATTCTCCCCAATGGAGGCGACAAAGTTAACACTTTGAATAAGTACTCTAGAGACTCACCACTGCTTTTTCTCTTAGGAGCTTTTTGCAGAGCGTTTGTTATCATATCCATACTGAAAGCTCCTAAACCAAAAGGACAATAACATTCATCAACCTTCAAAATACAGACACTTCTACCATATGCAGTATATACATAATAACTTAATTAAAAAATCATAGACGCTTATGTAAGAAGCAGCATGCACACACAAATTCAAGCATAAATCAAATACTTATACCATAGAAAAAAAAAAATGTAGCTTCAAAATTACTAATCTATTATTTTCTTACTCAAAAGCCTAAGATTAGTCTTTCTTTCCCCAGCTAAGCCAACTACTTGTAACATTCCAGGAGGCTAATTTAACCTAACATCCAACCAACTCTGACGATTGTTCAGAATTGCCACCCTTCTAGTGTTTGCATTCAACCATTTGTGTCTCTTACAATAATTATTCAACTTATTTCATAAGTTCCATTTGCAAACTATATATTCTTCTTGAAAATTACTATGCTTCACAAATAAAAACTGTTTCTTCCAATCATAGACGCTTGTCAGCTGATCTATTAGCTGAACTGACTTTGGCCTTCAAGTGAAGTAAAAGAAGTAAAGTCCATCCGTACTAGCATGCTTTTGCGAGATATAAAAATAATGATGAAATACATCCAAACATACATGCACCCTGTACATCTTGCACAGAATAATAAAACCTATCACATCCCTCACCCAATTGGGAGTCACTTTACCTAGCTGCAAATCCCAAAATTTTAATATATCTTTAAATAATGGATGAAGGGGAAACCTCAACCCTACCTTCAACTGCGCCAAATATACAACTAAGCAACCAGCAGGTACCTCATGTGCCAGTGTCCCCTATCAAGAAAAATCAACTCAAACCCTTCCCCTATGTTGTATTCTTCCTGTAAAGCAACTTCCAGTTTGCTCCTAATATCTAATTTTATCTTATTTCCAATATTTCATTTTACTCCTTAATAATAATAATACAATATAAAATTCTTTGCATTCAATTTAAAAAAATAAAATAAGAGTTTTCTATATAAACAAAAAAAAAAAAAAAAAAAAAAAACACTAATATGTATTATTTAGCTTAACAAAATAATCCTTTCTTTATTTGTGAAATTTTAAAAATAAAATAAAATAATTTTTAATCTTTAAAAAAATTAAAAAATAATAATTATTTATCCTAATTATTTTATTTATAAATAATTAAATTAAAAAATTGTGGATAATTCCTTAATTAATTAAATTCACCATATTTTAACATGTGTTAACATATATATATATATATATATATATATATATATATATAATAAATTAAGCTATATTTGGATCAAAAGTTGATATAAATGTAATACATACAAGACTAAAATTGAACCTAAATCTTCTTTTTGAAATATTAGAAGAAATGTCATTTAGGGACATCTTTCTAACTTTTATAGACATCTAAGCGTCTCTTATAGAATTAATTATCTTAAATTTTATATAAACACATTTTTAAACTATATCTTATACGTATTCTAGTAGTACGATTCGGTGTTAAGTGTACCAAAATCATATTAAAACATATAATAGTCGTTTATAAAATTTTTACTTATTTTATTATAATATTATCGTTTATTATAGATTTGAGTAAAAAAATTCACTGTACATGTTACATTCAATAGATAAAGATTATTACATATTATAATAAATTATAAAAGATACTCACTAAATTTTCCTAAAAAAATAACCAACAGATTACATAATATCTAGTAAAATAATTATTTTATTTATTTATTAAAGTAGTAAAATAACTATTTTCTTTATTTATTAAAGTAATTTTTTTTTGGATTGCATATGTATGAGACGCAAGATCTCCTATGACATTCTTTAACACATTGTCTAAGTTATCAATACAATTAAAACACATGTTAATTTAATTAAATTTAAAAAAACTAACACCAATAACTTTTGCTAAGTCAATATTTATTACTTTTTTAAAAATAAAAATTATTAAAATAGATTAATCTAAAACGTATTTTTTATGTTTTTAAAATTTTTTAATGAAATTATAATTTTTATTTAAAAAAGTTAATATTGACTTAGTCGAAGTTAAGGGCGTTAATTCTAATTTTTGAGATTAATTAAACTAGCACGTTTATATGGGTGTCTTAGACAATATCTTAGAGGATGTCGTAGGTGATAACGCTAAAACATATCGTGTTTTTAGCGTTAAATTACGTGCAATTTGAGTTAATTTCTTTAGTATTTAAAATAAATTGATTAAGAATGACATTTCTTTGCATTA
>JAXGGT010047503.1:0-11227 GCA_035583425.1 Marsdenia floribunda
ATGAGAGTGACCAGTATGAGAAATAGGCAAACCTGATCCATTTGCTACTTGAACGAGGTCATTTCCATTGTACTTTTCACGAACAGATAATTTGTCAAGGTCAGCAGTGATGTGATCTGTCGTTCTAGTATCTGTATACCAGTCGGGATCAACAGTGTATGAGGGTGTTGTGACCATTGCAGTAGTGTGTGATTCATTGTCTTGATATGAGTGATCGAATCGATGATAAAACTTTAATGTAGTATGTCCCGCCTTGCCACAAACCTGACAAACAGAACGACTTACATTTTGAAAGGTGGTGTTGTTGTTGCCAAGAGTGACCTTGCCACGTCCACGCCCTCGACCTCGTGAGGAATTGCGGCCTCCACGGTTGTTGCGCATGACATTGTTAGCAGAGGATATTTGAAAACTACTATTATGATGTTCTTTATGCATTTCGAAACTTAACATGTGAGCATAAAGATCAGTCAAGGATATTAGTTCAGTTCTTGTACTGATAGAAGTGACTAGTGCATCATATTCTGCATCTAATCCAGCAAGCATAGAAGAGACAACTGTTCTTCTTTGAGTTGTTGTCCAATAGCAGATAAGGTATCAGCAAAACTCTTGACTTTGTTGAAATAGACAGCAATAGAGAGATCATTCTTTTTAATAGTAGACAACTGTAGTCTAATCTGTATTATTCTTGCCTTGGAACTAGATGCAAACATTCGTTCCAAAGTTGCCCATACTTCTGCAGAAGTAGCAAGAAATAATACCTGAGAGAGTACCTCTTATGATAAAGAGGACAACAAAGCACTCAAAATTAGTTGGTCCTTTTGCAGCCACTGTTGATACAAAGGATTCTGCACTTGTGTCGTTCCTGCTTTAGTCGTTGTGGTCATCATCATGGCAGGGCAAGGAATTGATCCATCAACATAACCAAGGAGTTGTTGACTATGCAGATAAGGCATAAATTGCGCCTTCCACAACAAATAATTGTTGCGTGTCAATTTGACATTAATTAAATGTGCAAAAGACGGAGTGGGAAGAAGTCCAACATTGTCGTTGTTGGAGGAGGTTTCAAGAGAGGAGCTAGAATTTGACATTTTTAATTATTGATATGATCTTGTGAAGATGGCTCTAATACCAGATAAAAACTTAGGTAGAAAGAAGGAAATAGAAGAATAATATGTTTAAAGAGAAGCAGTCCCACACACTTGGTAGTGACAACCTCTTTCCATTTTATAGAAGTAAAAGAGTAATAAAAAATCAGATAATAAATTACAATAGTAATTAAATGTTAACCTTCAGTAACCGCTAGTAGAGGCCTTAAATTTAGGACTTCAGTTATTGACTCTTTAACAACTACTGCTACATGACTCAACTACTGATACATGCCTAAAAACTAGGGAATTAACGTAACTGACCAAGTCATTTCAACACCCTATACTTTACTTAGTGCTATGGTGATTTTAGGTGATATTATTATTATTATTATTTTTCTTTTGCATATTTGCAAATTTCTTATCTTCATCGATTAAATATTGTAGCGATTGTGATGTTATTGGGGATTTGAAGATAAAAGTTAATAATATGATGACAGAAGTTGTTGGTCAAGTAATTTGTCCTCCTAAGCTAAGGTTATTATCAGAAAATGGACAACCACGTGAAGTACCTGTTGATATAGAGAAACGTCACTGGAATTACTATAGCAAGAATTTTTTTGAAGGGGTAAACGTGGAGAGTTGGGGCTTGATAGATTTTCATACACAGGAGTCGAACAGCAGTTCTATCGTAGACAAATTCATCTATGATCTGCAAAGAAGGTCGAAGAACCTTGGGATGCACATGGGAAATCCTATTATCCACAAGAATGTATTCCCTTCTTCTTATGAGATTAAAAATACTCTACAGGGTATTGTTAAGGACAAGAGTCAATTACAGATTTTAATTTGTATAATACCTGGTGAGGATTATACATGTTACAGCCAACTTAAATGGATTTTAGAGACAAAGATGGGTGTGATGACACAGTGTTGCAGGTTTGACAACTACTTATCGTGTACAAAGCAATACACCTATTTGGATAACTTATGTATGAAAATCAACCAAAAGGTTGGCGGCAAAAATGTGGAACTTTGTGAATCACTTCCTGATTTCCAAGATGAAGCATCTGTCATGCTTATTGGGGCAGATGTAAAATCATCCCAGCTAACAAAAAAAAAGGTGAATCCATAGTTGCAGTTGTAGGGACTGTGAATTGGCCTGCGGTGAATCGTTATATTGCAAGGATTGAAAGACAAACTAGGCGCCAGGAAGAGATTAAAAATTTTGGAGAAATGTGTAAAGACCTTATAGGTACCTTTTCAGAGCTCAATAAAAAGCAAAAACCTAACAGAATTGTGGTGTTCCGTGATGGTGTTGGCGAAGGACAGTTTGACATGGTGCTGGAGAATGAGTTAGTTGGTCTGAAAAGGGCAATTTCTGATGATAATTATAACCCAAAAGTTACGGTTATTGTGGCTTAAAAGAGGCATCACACCAGGCTTTTTCTTCAAAATGGGGGGAAAACAGAGAATGTATCTCCCGAAACTGTTGTGGACACCGTCATTGTACAAACAGTTGAGTTTGACTTTTATCTATGTAGCCATTACGGAACTTTGGGTACAAGCAAGCTGACACACTACCACGTATTACATGATGAGAATAAATTCACTTCAGATGAGTTGCAACAGTTCATATATCACTTGTGTTTCACATTTGCCAGGTGCACTAAACCTGTTTCGCTAGTTCCACCTATTCTTTATGCAGACCAGGCTCCCTACCGAGGACACATGTTTCATGATGCTTCGAAGGAAACAAGTAATGCCGGTGATGACAATGATCCCTGCAAGCTACATGAAGGTTTCAAGAATGAAATGTTTTTTTCTGTGAGCAATTTCATCCTAATAGCCCCATCCACATAATGATGATCTTCATTGCTTGCAGTGCTAACGGAATAAATCTATAGTGGTTAGTGTGGGCTACACATATATACATATAGTATAGTTAGTAAAAGAGTTTGTGCGGTTGTTATTGCTTGATGAAATCATTTGCTGTTGTATTAGCTACTATAAACCCAACTTTGATTGGGTTTCTTTGGTTTTGTGTGTTTAATAATAAGCAGCAGTACTGTGGTTTTCAAACTGGCCAAGTTAATAATTCTTTCATTTTTCATCACTACATCACAACACCATGCACATACATATATATATATATATATATATTTTCCGTACAGTTCATGATATATATAGGACTTACACATCTTGTAGTTGTAAAAAAAATTAAATAATTTTATAGCCCAAAGACAATGTACTCATCACGACTAAAACAGTATGGTCATGCAAGTCACAGGGATTCGAGAAGAAGAAGCTTCAATTATCTTATCCCTAATACTCATCATGTTCTAACTCGCAAAGTTAAACTCAAATTTCTTTCTATTATTTTCTATAATTTCTGTAATATAACCAATAATAACATTATTGATAATATTGTCCGTAAAATATAAATTATAGATTAATTTTTTCAATTTTCTACTCATAATTATTTAGGTATTAGTTTGAAATAATATTTTGAATTCCATATTTAAAGGAATGCATTCACGCTGTCGGAAAAACTCCATATGGATTTTTGATGAATCTTTTGTGGTAAAAAAGAAAAAAGAAGAGAGATTTATGTGTTAAAGAGAATAAACCAAAAAAGAAAAAAGAAAAGTTTTTTATGGTTTAACTTCTGGGTAGTCATAATTTAAGGAGTATGACTAAATATTATAAATATCACTAAATTATTTAGTTATATTATAAATATTCTTGATTTTTCTATTTAAATATTTCTTTTTCTCTAATCTCTACAAATCCTTCTCCACCAGTTATTGGGTTTTTTACCAACTTGAACCCCATTTTAAAAAAGAGCTCCGTGACCCAGTTCTGAGTGCATGGATGTTTCTAGCTTAAACGCACATGGTGTGTGCGTTTTTAATGGATTAATGCACACATCGTGTGCGTTTTTTATGAATTTAAAATTAAAAAAAAAAATGTCAGGCACACACATAAACGCACATACGACGTGCGTTATTGTCCAGTCAGCTCAATAAACGCACGCCACCTTGTATGTGTGTTTCTCTTAATTTCATTTCACCCACCCGACTCCTCTTTCTTCTCTTCTCTCTCGCTGGTTTTCCCTTCTCTTCTTCTGCATTTTTTTTTCTTCTTTCTTTCTCACTGAACTTTCAGATCTGAGGCCGAGAAAGACACGATTTTCTTCTTCAAAAACTTGGGTAAGTTTGATTTTGAGTTAAGATGTTAATTTTCGTTTTTTTTTCTTTTCGTTTTGGTGTGTGTGTGTGATGTGTGTGGGCTGTGTGTGCGTGTGTGTGTGCTGTGTGTGCGTGTGTGTGGGTTGTGTGCGTGTGTGTGCTGTGTGTGCGTGTGTGTGCGCTGTGTGCTGTGTGTGTGTGCTGCATTATGTTCCTAGGTTTAAAAATTTTCCTTGGAGATATTGCTGGTTATTTCTAGCGAATTGTGCATTGGAGCACATTAATTAGGTGCATTTGCTACTGAAAAAAAATTCTCTCTTATCCTTTGAAAAGCAGTTATAACTTACCTTAAGGGCTATCAAGAGAGATAGCATAGGTATCATAGAAGTGATAATATAAGCTGATTTTGACCAAGACAGAATAGCTACTGATATGTGTTTGTAGAAATTCCAAGCAGAAATTTCAAAACTTGTACGTGATTAGAGACCTTAGGATTCATTCTTCTATATTTCCTATATCATTTGTGAGTCGAAATGTTAAAAGAAACCTATATATATTAATGATAATTTTCAGTTTGTGCATGCTTAATAATTAGCATCCTTTCACTAAGGATTTTGACTTATGAAGTTTTGGGATATATAGGAAGAAGATAATGGGAGAACGGGAGAAAAAATGAAAGGAGAGTGAAGGATAAGAAATGCAACATTAGGGAGAGAGTCTAATTAAGGAATTGTTATCATATCACATGTATGTTATCCCCCTGCTATGGAAAGAAATTACCTTTCTTTTACTAGTTCAAGTTGTATGATTCATTATCCATATTTAACTTCCTTCCGTAAATTTTGTTTGCTTGGTTTTAGTTAGAATGTCTACAATAGAATTCTTTTACGCAGGTGGACATTAGTAGATTTTTAAGGTGAATGTTCTTCTCATTTTTCATTACCTCCTATTTATGTCATCTCAGAAGTAAAGGCCTCTCTGTGTATGTCATCTAACTATAGAAAGTTTTGATGGTAGTTCTGTGTATGGCCTTCTTTGTTGAGATAGTTCTTGTGATATAGATTCTCTGGTTTTGCTTGCATTTGATGTGTCTTTCTACCCGTAATGCAGTGTAAATCGTAAGTTATGCTATCTACAGGATTATAGTTTCTTTTTCCCAGGTGATTTGCATTTTTCCATGGTCGACAGTTTTGAGAGATGAGGTTCTTGAATTTGAAAAACCAAAAAGACTTGGATTTGGAAGAGCCTTAACTCTTTGGTGGACATTTATTTCTTTTTAATTGATGATTTTACTACATGAACCAATGACTTTTATTTCTTTGGTGGGCATTTATTTCTCTCAACTTGACCATTGACTCTTTGGATGGATTGACTTAATTTCACTTTCACAGAACTATAGTATCACATCTATTACACATAGAATGCTTGTACAAAACCGTATCCTTCTTTTGGTTGACATGAGTTTGCAACCTATTATGGTCTTTTTAGGTTATTCTTCAGCATATCTTATTATAACTACTCTCATTTCCTTTTCATGTTCATAAGATGGGAACTTTTTAATATGTTCTTTAAGTAGTTTCACTAGAAAGATATATAAATATAATGTTTGTTATGAATAACTTAAATATATCGCAATTTTTCTATTTTTTAAAGTGCGTCTGTTATCATTTAGTTATTTATGAATTAATTGTTGGTTTGTGTGTTTGTTTGTTATGTATTTGACAAGGTTTATAATGGAGGGAATTAATCCAGGACCTTTTGACCCTTTTGTCTTGAATGAGCAAGCTACTCACCGATCGTCGTTGATATGGAATGAACCCATTGATAAGGCGTTGGTTGTTAGAAGGTGGGATAAACGGTTTTGGAGTTATTATGAGAATTCACATGATAAAGTAAAATTATTTTTAGATGTGATAGGCTTTGATGGTGTAGCTAGGGCGGATTATTATATTCTAGATCATAGTTTGATCACAGCTTTGATTGAGAGATGGAGGCCCGAGACACACACCTTTCATTTCTCTTGTGGCGAGGCTACAGTCACGTTGGAAGACGTGGCATTACTATGGGGGTTACCAATTGATGGTTTAGCTCTTACGAGAGGTAAGGTTGGGGGTTCACAGATACATTGGCAACGATATATAGAGAGATTCCTAGGATATCGGCCTCTGATTGACGCCATTTCTAGAAATTATTTAAAAAAATATAGTTTAGAAAATTTTTTATCTACTGAGTTGGTGCCCGATGCTACTGAGGAGCAGTTACAGCAACATGCGAGGGGTCTTGCGCTATATTTGATGGGTGGATTGTTGTTTACCAACCACTCGGGGACGAAAATCAATTTAAGATATTTGACTCATCTGGAGAATTTGACGGAGGCTGGAAATTTCAGTTGGGGGAGTACTGTAGCCTATCTTTATAGGTCTATGTGCTTAGCTTTGAGGGGAGATGCGCAGGAGGTTTGTGTGCCTCTCGTTCTTCTACAGGTAGTATTTGAATAATGATTTTTCATAATATGCATGTTTACATTTTAAATTTTATATCTTTAACTAATTTTTTTTTTTTTTTTTTTTTTTTTTTTACATTTACAGTTATGGGCATGAGAACGGATTCCTATGTGTAGGCCTTATATACCTGTTATTGAGGATAGAGCCATTCCGAAGATGGCACCATTAGGTGCGCATTGGAATTACGAGTTTGATTTGACCTAGCTATCCACACATGTACTGTTGGCGTACCGGGATCAGTTCGACTTTATGTCCTCTGATCATGTAAGTTAAATTTAATTTATTTACGAAAGTTATGCATTTATGACTTTATTTTGTATCTGATTCAATTTTATTTTTATTTCTTTTGTAGTTTGTCTGGATGCGGTATACTGATAGAGTGATTCCCAAATGGTATACAGCAGGAAGACGAAGTTGGGGAGCAAAGGTTCCTCTTATTGGTTGGGAGATTGTTGAGAGACATTGTCCGGAGCGTGTTACTCGACAATTCGGTATACTTCAACAAATTCTTGAAAAACCGCTTGTGTGGCATGAAGACACTTATAAGTACGAGTTGCGGGGCAATACGGGGATGGATTGGAACACATTCCTTCGACGTTATATCGAGTTATGGGACACCAGACTAGATAGAGTTGTCCAAGGTGGTCCAATTACGACCGAGACCACGGTGTATCATACCTACATCGAGTGATATAGTGGTATCACTCGTTTTTTAATTGGAAATCCAGCACATCAAGGACAATTGCCTGATGGATACCTGGCTACGGGAGCTGGAACTGTTGTATTGGTAAGGAGTCTTTGTGTTTTCATATTCATTATTAAATACTTATTCATGAATAACATGTTTTATTTTTCTTTTGTTTTAGACTAATGCGGCCGAGAGATGCATTGGACTTGTAGAAGCATATATGGAATGCGCATCTCTAGAGTCACGTTCCGTGCTACAACAAATGCGAGATATTTTACGCCGTGGTTTGAATAATATTTGTGCTTGAGTTGGATGTCGTAGTCGTTACAGTACCATGACTGGTGCACAAGGAGTTGTTCGGCCTATTTTGCGTCTGAGGAACCGAGTCCCCAGTCGAGGTGCGAAAGGGGTGAAACTAGGTGCAAAGCGTCATGGTGTCGATCGACCTCCGAGGGACGAGGGACCTTCACAACAACAACAACATATCGGGGAACTCGAAGCTGGTCCAGATATTCCGACAGATGCTGAGACTTCAGGTGCTGGACCATCACAGCCCAAAGAATGCGTGACACAAGAAGTTGTAACTTGTAATGTATGTCCCCGTATACAACGTAGGACAACTGATCGTTATACTCCGGAATAGATTATGTATAAATGAATGATATTTTAATTATTTGACCATAAACAAAATCCAGAACAAATGTAATTAATATAAATGAGGAAAAGATACGGCAACTAAAATTACCTAGCTGATGCAAGTTGTCAAGTTCTTCAATTATGATCTTGAACTTATCAGATTCAACCTTGGATATATCAACTTTGCAGATGAAAGAGATGATATATCCAAGGTTGATTCTGATAAGTTTAAGACCATAATTGAATAAGTTGATAACTTGCATCAATTAGGTAATTTTAGTTGTTGTATCTTTTCCTCATTTATATTAATTACATTTATTCTGGATTTTGTGTATGGTGAAATAGATTATATAATATTTATTTTGTTTGGTCAATTTATTCGGAGTTGGTTAACTACCTAACCTATTTTAGTACAGTTGGAGATGTTTGCAAATAAAGCAGTACAATATTGGATGAAGGACAAATTTCAAATCTTATATTCAATTGTGAGAATCTAATTAAATATCTAAAAACTTTGAGTAATTAACAAATCAAGGAATAGAAAATCAATATAGTAAGTCTTCAATATCATACAATAAGAATAAGCAAATATATTCATATTTAAAACAAAGAATGAATTTTGTGAATATAAAATAAAATATATAAAAATTCATTCTGGTAAATAACACGCACCATGTGCGTTTTCAAGGTTTTTTATTCTGGCAGAAAACGCACATGGTGTGTGCGTTTTCAACTTGATGATATTTTTGGCTCTGGTAAAAAACGCATACGGTGTGTGCGTTTTCAAGGTGTTATGAAATTTTTGTTCTGGTAAAAAACGCACACGGTGTGTGCGTTTTCAAGGTGTCATGAAATTTTTGTTCTGGTCAAAAACGCATACGATGTGTGCATTTTTAACGTGTAATTTAAATTCAACCTACTCACAAAGTATCTGATGTTTTTGCTCTCTTCCTCTCCCCCAATCAAAAACCCACGCCTTAAACCTCTCCATTTCACTCACCAAGAAATTGAAGAAACCTCAACAACACTTCTTTGAATAACTCTCAACATCATATTATCCATTTGTAAGGTAAATTTTTACTATGTTTGTTCAATTTCATATATTATAGTGATGGAAGATGACAATATTATATCTTATATACAAATACTCATTAGATCTAGCATGATATGTGGTGCCCTTTGGTCCAAGTTTTGGAATTTATGTTAGATATGAAGATATTACATGTTATAAGAAATACTCCATAGATATAGCATGATATGTGGTGCCCTTTGGTCCAAGTTTTGAAATTTATGTTAGATCTGAAGATATTACATGTTATAACAAATACTCCTTAATCTAGCATGATATGTGGTGCATTTTTGTCCAATTTTTGACATTTAAGTTGGATACGAAGTTATTAATATAAGGTTATTTAATATTTCCTTAATATTTGTATTTTGTAGATGGGAATAATAGTGAATTTAGTCCCAAACATTTGCTCCATTTTCATACTTGGTCCCAAACTTTTTTTTGGTGGATAAGATCCCTAACTTTATAAAATTGGTGCGTATTAGGTCTTACGAACAAACTTTATAAAATTAGGGACCTAATCCACCAAAAAAAAAAAGTTTGGAACCAAGTATGAAAATGGAGCAAATGTTTTGGACTAAATACACTATTATTTCTTTGCAGATGTCTATTTTGAATGAACCTATAATGTTATATTTCTTTTGGGATTGTGCTATTAGTTATGATAATGGGATACCTTATTTTGATGGTCGAGCTCAAAAGTCATGGATACTCAGGAGACAAATTTCGCACTCGGAATTGGTTAATAAAGTGTGTAATTACGGAACATTGACCGCTCAATTGTAAAAGTGAGATTCACCCTTCGAGTTCCTATACTAGTTTGAGGGTATAGCACAATTCATTATACTCTTGTTGCTTTGGATGATGATGATGATATGGATAGTTTGTGGACACTACCAAATGAAACAAGAAACGGGGGAGTAGGTATATTTGTGGAATTTGAGCCGATAGCATCTACATCTAATCCAAGTTTCAATTTTGATGCTAGACATATAACAGAAGTAAGTCCACCCGCAACAGCATATGATGTTACCACAGGACTACATACAACTCACAACAATAGTTTTACATCTTTGTTGATAAATAATCTCGGATTTCAAAGCGGTGATTTCTCATTTCCATTACCACCAGAAATTTCAGAAATCCCAAGTTTTACTTCAATTGGAATGAATGAGTCAACTAGTAGTAATTCATACTCTACTAGTATGGGAACCTCTGTTGGAGGGATAATGGGCGAGTCGGTTATGGAGTTCATGAACAGAGGGCCTAATGTTGCAAGAGAGCAAGATCCAATTCTGGATGAACCTGTTTTGGATAATGACATAGGTGCGATGGAA
The DNA here is from genome assembly GCA_035583425.1 of Marsdenia floribunda. Lineage (NCBI taxonomy): Eukaryota > Viridiplantae > Streptophyta > Magnoliopsida > Gentianales > Apocynaceae > Marsdenia > Marsdenia floribunda. The sequence continues at coordinate 10,511 of JAXGGT010047503.1, forward strand.
GATGGTGAACCAAGAACTGATATTGAGGGAGCCACAAGTGATGGACCACATGATGATGATAGCGACTCGGAAGATGATGAAGATATAGAGCCATTATCAATTCCACAACAAAATCAGGTATTTTCTACCTCTCAATTCAGTGGAGATGGATATGATTATAGAAATTTTAGTTGCTTCTCAGAAATTGTGGGTTCAGGGGAAATTGTAGATGACTCTTATGACACTTTAAATATTAATGTCCGAAGATGGGTGGAAAGTGATGATGTTGCATTGACATTAGGTATGAGTTTCTCTGATAAGGCTCAAGTCACTTATGCAGTTAGAATGTGGCATGTCAAACATGGATGAGAATTTGTTGTTGTCAAGAGTAATAGTACTGTGTGGACTGCTCAATGCAAAAATAAAACACGTCAAAATCCATGTCATTGGTATATAAGGATCATTTTTAAACAAACACGTGGACAGTGGCAAATTTTAGTTTTAGAGCCCGAGCACACATGTCTTATGCGAGTTGTCAACAACAATCATAAAAATTTAACTCATAAGTACATCGCAAAACAGATTACTCATCTTGTGAGGAATGATCCAGAAATTTTTGTAAGTGCTATTCAACAGGAAGTCAAAAAGTTGTTTCAATATAGATGTTCATACAAAAAAGGATGGCATGCAAGAAAGGCTGCTATTGAAATGTTATTTGGCAGTTGGAAGGACACTTTT
>JAXGGT010047561.1:0-11219 GCA_035583425.1 Marsdenia floribunda
TTCTTCTATACTCTTATTCCTCACCATTAAAATCTGCAAAAGAAGGAATAAAAAGAGGGAAAGGGGTGAGTTAGAAGTTCAGTGAATAAACAGAATACCCAAATTTCATTGATATCAAAATATCAGAAAATCAATAATGAAAAAGAGTAATTTCAAAATATCAAAAAGAAATCCTTTCAAAATATCAATCAACAAATCAAAGAAGACTCTTTAACAAACTTTAACAACAAACAATATCGCAAGTCAATTTCAAATTCTTTTAAAGTAGGCTCAAGCAAGATAGACACTCGTTGGTTTAACCGAATTCGGTCCTAGCTGTTTATCCCGCTAGGACGGCCAGAACTTATATCAAATGTTGAGCTTTTTCACCATGCTCGATAGGTTCAAAAACTTATCAGATGTGGAACATGTTCCCCCAACTAATTCCTAAATAAACTTGAGTCAAAAACTTAATTTTATTAAGGAAGACTTTAAAAAAACTTAATAAAAATCTTAAGAAACCCAACAAGAATAAAAATCAGAAAATTAAAAGAAATCTTAAAAAAAAACAATTCTTGAAAGAAAGGAAAACAAATAATAATAAAATAAATAATAAATAAAGAAAATAGAATCAAATAAAATTTAAAACCGGAATTGAAAAGAATTTGAAAATGAAATTAAAACTGGAATTAAAAATAATAAAAATAAATATTAAGAAAAATAATAATCAAAGTAATGATGGCTCATTATGCCCCTACCAAAAAGAATATAAAGAACTAAATATATTATGTATATATATATATATATTAACTTTAGTTTTTACCAAAATACTACAACAGAGAGGACCAAAATCAGTGCGGCTCCGCCGTTTTTTTTATTTAAGAAATAGAGAGGCATAAACATATATATATGCATACGTATTACATAAGCAAAAGAAATCTTTTCCTTTAAAGAGATCCAAGAAGGAACAAGATCCAACATTTAGAATGAATCGAAGTAATAAGATTTGAATCAAAAGAATTAATGATTTTGTTTAGAACATAAAATTCAAATTGCACAAAAATTCAAGAAATTATTACAGAAATCGAATATCTGTTTACTCACCTCTAAGATCCTCAAATCAAGAATTCGAAATCTGTATTCAATCCAAGATCCAACCTAAATATCATAAAATTGGTTTAGGCTGTGTCTAAAAATCTAAATATCAAATTCATGCCTAGAGGAATAGAGAGATTACTCACCTTACTAACGATCGTCAATTGGGTTCTCCCCGGTTGCTCCTGATGATTGGCCGCCTCCTAGAACAAAAATGTAGTGAGGGCCTTCCTAAATTTAAGAAACCCTAGTAACAATATAATAAACCCTAAGCCCTAATTATACAAAATATAAAAGACTTTCTGAAATTGCCCTTACTAAAAAAAAAGGGCTGGACATTACAAGGTATAACAAGAACTAGGCTTCTAGGCCTATTAAGACAATAAGAGTCAACATCATGTTAAATACTTGTCCAAAATAGATTTTAGATGAGATAGAAAGAGGCATTATTACATGTAAAATATATCATTTTGTTCTTTAACTATGATGCATATATAAGAGAAATTGGTAAATTTGGTTCCTTAACTTATACAATTTTTGTAATTTCATCCTATTGAAAAATTTGGCAAATTTTATCCCTTATGTTAATAATTTTGGTAAATTTCATCCTTTTGTCAATTTAAGTGATGATCAACGTAATCAATTTTTACAATTAATTTTATTTTTTAAAAACAAACAGTAGAAATGAAAATTTTCAATAGATACGTACACTTTATTTTTAAAAAAAATTAAATTAAATTGTAAGGATTGATTGTGCTAACCCTCACTTAAATTGATAAAAGGATGAAATTTGTCAAAGTTATTAACATAAGGGATGAAATTTGCCAAAATTTTTAAATAGGGATGAAATTACAAAAATTATATAAGAAGGACCAAATTTACCAATTTGCCGCATAGATAAATAAGAAGATGCACATTACTAGATAATTTCCAAACTACATTTATAAGTAAAATAATCTTGATTCCATAAATGATTGTCACCTAATAAAGTAACAATCATACGCAAACTAATCATTATAATACTTAATTTAGATCATAAACTAGAACTAACTAGTTGGATAAATTATAATGGTTGTTAAAAATAAATTTAGAATGTTAAAGTATAATAAATACCTTGATAAATATATAAAGTATTGTTACACACCAAAAATATGAGTAGCCCACATGGCATCCAAAATCACCATATTAGCCTAAGTAGGGCTCATATGCTAAAATGGGATGCTAGAAGCAACCCACCAAATAAGAAGCCCAAAGGTCAAAGTAGGCCAACTCCAAATAAGACCCACCAAGGGCCCATCAGATGATAAATACTCATCTTATAATAACATTCTCACCTTATAAATGTAATAAGAAAAATAACATGAAGAATGTGATAAACATCACACGTTAATGACTTTTAAAGACACATAAAGCAGAAAACATAAATATAAGTTGGCACAAGCAATAAAAACTACAGAGGTCTATTGATAGAGAATAATTGCAAGGGAAAAGGATTACTCTTGCTGACCTTCCTAAAGAAAGGAAGTTGACATGACAAGAGAGCTTGAGAATATCCCTGGTAGAGAGATAATTGTCCTACATGGGGAGAAAATAAGAACTTTTATGAAACAATGTACCAATAAAAACTAGACAAGAATATACGAGAAAGGTAAATTGCTTAGTCCTTGTCCATTGAGCATTATCCAATTTAACATTTTACTGACTTTGGCATCGGAGTGACCTACTAGGGAATCCCCCGTATTTTATAGGTCAACAACCAAGGTGAAAGGGTGCACATGTAGAACTCAGTGTGGGATTAGGCAACATCATTTGGCACTCACTGTGCACACAAAACTTGACCAGATTTGGCTAAGTTTTCTTTCTTAGAAATAGATACTAAGATACTCTTAGTTCTAGCATCTCTATTTTATTGCATTATTGTTCTTCCTTTTGAATTTGAGGCGCGCACAAAGTTTTTGTTTTTAGGGTGATAGTTTTTATGACTTGGGGGATAAGCTAAGCTTTTCCATTTTCGTTCTTTATTTTTCTGCTTACCATGCATAGTCAAGGTAGACCACATGCTCCCCCAAATCCCACCCTTGCTTGACCTCACGATACCTATTACACTCCCAAATGTTCTCGGAATCAACTTCTCCTGTCTTCCAACTTTGGCCCAAGCCACCCATCAGAACCTAGGCGCAACATGCTAGACTGTCAGGAGTAGGGTTATGACTATTCAAGAGAACCTTCCCATCGAGGTAGAGTACCACCACCACAATCTTTCGTTCAACCTCCGGCCAAGGCTACCCTGGATGACTAGTTGACCTCCTCCTATCCCATATGGAGGAGTTCAAAGAACTCTTGCATGTAAAGCAAAAATAGAATCCAGATGTTGAAGGCTCAACCAACCATGAGCAAGAAGCTTAGAGTGCCCTACATGGAGGCAACTATCATCAGCTAATGCCAGTTCCTTTAGTTCTTAGAATCATCACACAAGCATCGACTTCTTCCATGAATCTTGAGATTGAAGACCAAATCAAAAGACCTGCAACAACAGTTGAAAGTTATCATGCCAAAGTTCCAAACCCCCAAATCAACATGGAATTTTTTGGAATTCAACCCACTCAAGGAAGAGTATAGGACCACCCTATTCCCAACAAATTTTCTAGTACCAACTTTGGAAAAATAAAATCGGTTGACCGATCTGGAGGCTTAACTTAAGTACTATATCACGGCCATGGTAATGCATGCCACCCTCGACATGCTTCTCTATTGATGCTTCCCTAACACCCTTACTGGGTAGGCCTTAAACTAGATTGCATCCCTTCCCTTTAAATAGAATTCAATGTGTTTCACAACTAGGCAATGCTTTTCTCCAAAATTTTGAAAGAAGTAGAAAGTAAACAAGCCAAAATACTCCATGTTTATAATTGCATGTAGGCTACATACGTGGAAGCTTTCTACAGTGGTTTGAAGCCAAGACGTTACTCAAAAAACCAGAATATCTTATAGCAGCAAACTATACATGACCTTTTTGCAAAAGTATGCAAGTAGATAAAAGGGGAGGTGCTTGAAAGATCTAATTGAGAACTTAGACAATCAAAGCGTGATGAAACTGGGAGCAAAGAAGCCCAAAAAGCTAAAACATGGCCAATAAAACAACCTTAGCACCCAAGCTACCATAGGGTTCCATCCAAAAGGTTTCGTGCCACGAGCACCGCAATATGCGAGTTCACCCATTGTAGCTGAATGCACAGTCTCCCAACCAAACCAAAAAACTCTAGCAACGCCCACTCTGGTGAATAAACAAGCTGATACCAATTCGTTTTGACAGAATTTTTATACAGAGATAGGTCGCATGGTCACCCTCCCTAGCTAAACGATTCAAAATTCATGCCTCTTCATCTGCCTAGATCTTTTATCCTACAACGGCTTGAGGCCTTGAATATTTTAGAGCCTCCCAAACCCATGATCGCCTTTCGTAAGAGGTGCAACCAAGGTTGGTATTGCTATTTCCACAAGGAATTGGGCCATTACACAAATGTTCGCTTCACATTAAAGCACTTCATTGAAAATGCTATTAAATAAGGCTACCTCAAAGAATATATAGTGAATGCTAGTTAGAACATGATTTCTTCTCAACCTTATCATGATCCTTCTGGTGATACCCAACCACAAGTGATTGAGGTTATTGCTGCCAAAGTACCTTTGGTGAACCTAGCCCTGGAGAAGAAACCTCGGATAGATGTCCAATCAGTCACTGGCAATGATACTCCCCTGGTCATATCTCTTACTATAGAACATTGTTATGTGAAATGAACCCTCATAGACACATGCAATTTTGCTAACATACTGTACTACGAGACTTTCAAAAAAATGGATCTCCTTGATACTAAGATGAAGCTTGAAAGGATCCCCTTGATTGGACATTTAGGCATAACATCATACACCTTGAGAACTATCTCCCGAGTTAAAACTTGGGGACCGCCACAGGCCTCGTGCGAACAACCTTTGAAATTCTTAGTAGTTGATTCTCCTTCAACAAATAATGTTATTTTGGGACTACTCGATCTCAAAGCTATCAAGGCTCGAATCCACATTTTCTCCAATGAAATGATTGAAGACATTTCTTTGGGACTGTTTTCTATTCATGGCGATTCTCAAGTGACACAAACTTGTTTCCACACTTCTATAAACTCGTGGTAAGAAGCTTTGGATGCAAGGCATTCCCCCTCTGTTACTAAGCACGAAAAAGATGGTCAGTTGGAACCAACGTCTAAGTTAGAAGAATATCAAATCAATGCGGCTCATCCAGAGCAATGAGTTTCCATGCGTAGATTGTTACCACCAGCTTTGATGAAAGCTCTTTTCTGTTTGTTAAAAAATTATCAAGATGTATTCACCTAGAGCACCATCTAGGAAGCATTCCTTGAACTTTGGCTGAGCATTGCCATGGAGTACCAGATACTACAAAGCCAATCATTTAGAAACAAAGAACCTTTGTCAGCCCTAAGCTAGAAGCTATTCAAGAAAAGGTACATGACCTTTTTCAAGCTGGCATAATTCGGTGAGTCCAACTCCTCAAGTAGCTATAGAATTTGATGGTACTGCCCAAGTCAAATGGAACTTGGCATATGTGCATAGATTTTACATCTCTTAACAAGGTGATTTCCAAGTGAACGCTCCCGTTCCAAGAATCAACAAATTGGTAGATGCTACATTCGGGTTCTCCTTGCTCCATTTTCTAGAAGTCCATAAGGAGTATCACTAGATTCACATGGTTCTAGAGGATAAAGAGCTAACTTCTTTCATGACCACGAATGGTCTTTACTATTACACCTACATATTGTTTAGTTTGAAGAACATGATGTTGAATTCTAGAACTTAGTTAACAGGATGTTCCATAAATAATTGGGTAAGAATGTCAAAACCTATGTGGATGACATTCTTGTGAAGTATGCAACTCCGATAGATATCCTTCATGATCTGATTGAAATTTTTGGTATACTGAAAAGTAATGAATTGAAACTTAAACCCCAAAAAATTATCTTTTAGGGTGGAAGCAGGGAACTTTTTAGGGTTCATGGTCTCCAAGCGAGATATAGAGACTAACCCCGTAAAAATTAATTCCTTGATGGAGATGAAGCCACTCACCACGATCAAGGATACTCAAAAACTCATAGGGTGCATCGCAACCTTAGGGAGATTCCTCTCGAAGTCAGGAGAAAAAGCGCTCCCCTTCTATAAGGTACTTTACACTCCAAAACGATTTGTGTGGAATGATGAATGCCAAAAGGCATTTCAAAACTAAAATCTTATTTAGGCTCACCCCCTTACTTTTGTCTCCCGTTTTAGGTGAAACCCTCTTTTTATACTTGTCAACATTTGAAATTGCACTTATCTCAATATTTTTTGTCCAAAGAGATTCTAAAATGTCAATTATATGCTATGCTAGTCATATATTGCAAGGTCCTTAGACCTGATACGCTTTGCTAGAATGGCATACTTTGTTCGTAGTTATTTCTGCTCAAAAACTAAAGCTATATTTCCAAGCTCACACAGTGCAAGTGCTCACTAACACACCTTTGAGGCAGGTCTTGCACAAGTTTGACATACCAGGAAGGCTCATGAAGTGGGCACTATAACTTTTTGAATATCACATAGAATACCTTCTGAGGAAAGTAATGAAAGCCCAAGTACTTTCTAATTTTATATTAGAGTTCACAGTCCTCCCTACAAAGGGAGAGTCCCTTAGTTCAGAATACTAGAAACATGGTGAAAGCTCTAAGGGATATGGAAAACACCTAAATCTTAAGAACAATAAAGACTGTCATGGCATGTTTGATCATGCAGGTCTGCTAACCCCAAGGTGTTGGACAACTCAAGTGGCTGGATCTTTCATCGAACCCTCTAAAGGGGCTGACATCATTGTAAAAACTCTAGAAGGTATTTGCATGCTCTATGCATTGAATTACACCTTTCCCATAAGCAATAACGAATCAGAGTATGAGCCTATTATTTTAGCCTGCAGTTAGCATACTCTTTAAAGGTTGAGAAGATCCTTGTATATACTGACTCTCAACTTATTGCAGAACACATAAATATTGAGTATGCAGCCAAGGAAGAAAACATGCAACATTATTTAGTTGTAGTACTCAACTTAATAAAGAGGTTCAAGTTTGCTAAAATTAGCCATTCCCTGAAAACTTAATATTGAAGCTGGCGCTCTATTCAAAATCAAGACTAGATCTCACCTTGAAGGCACTTGGGTAGAATCTCTAACTTATAAATCTATTCAACATGAAAGTATTTTAGATGTAACTTAGGACGAATCATGGATGCAACCTATTATTATGTACATAGTCAAAGGTATCTTATAAGATTCACCTGATGAAGCCAAAAAACTTGCCTTGCTTGCTTCCAGGTATGTCCTCCTATATAATGACCTTTACTAAAATGTATCCCCAAAGGTGAAGGGGACTATGTGCTTAGAGAGATTCACGTGGGAACTTTTGGTTCCCATATAGGTGTGCGGAGCCTAACTAATAATGTCATACTAGCAAACTACTACTGGCCAACCATGGAGCACAGTGCAGAAGCGGTGGTTCGGCTTTGCCAAAGTGCCAAATCCATGATAATATACATCATCTCATGACAAACAAACTACATTTTTTAGCACTCCTATCCCATTTCATAAGTGGAATGGACCTCCTAGGCCCCTTTCCTAAAGCATAAGGAGGCAATGATTTCTTGGTTGTGGTAGTGGTCATTTCACAAAGTGGATTGAGGTAAGAGTGTTAGCTTCCATCATAGCAAGAAAGGTGAAAGACTTTGGGAGGAAGTTATTATACTCACTTTGGCATCCCAGGAATCCTTATTACATATAAGCAATTTGAAGCCAAGAAATTTCAAGATTTCTATTTTAAGTTAAAAATAGACCACCGATTCACACCTGTTGGTTACTCGCAAACCAATAGAATGAGGGAAGTTTCAAATTGAACAATATTGAGGGGGTTAAAAAAAGGCTACACTCAGGTAAAGGGAAGTGGATGGAACAACTCCCTATTGTGCTATGCTCTTACCGGACCACACCTAGTTTCAGAATTGGAGAATCTCCTTTCAACTTGTGTTTCAAAACCGAAGCACTGATCTAGGTGGAAATAGGAACATCTTGTTTTTGGTTGGAGCACTTCAGTGAAGATGAAAATTGCTTGAAGTTGATAGAGAACTTGGCCTTGCTTGAAGAAATTTGTAGTAATGCAGCTCAAAGAGAAGCCCACTATAAAAGACAATTGGACTAAATTGTGTCCTGAAGGGTGAAGATACTTAATCTTAAGGTAGGAGACCTCGTATTAAGAAAGAACGAGTTTAGCCGACAAGACCTCAACTGAAAACTAGATCCCAATTGGGAGGGCCCCTACTTTATTGCCAACTGTAATGGAAATGGAAACTATCGCATCATGGATTTCATGACCTAAAACCTAGCGTGACATGCCACATATTGAGAGACTCAACACGTAAGGCAACATAACTGTTCTATAAATTCAATATCTAGAAAATGAAATCCTCAATAAAAATTTTATATTGTCTCCAATCGACAAAACAACCCAAGTTGAAGTCAATGATTACAACTCAAAAATCCAAATAACTAGAAATAACTCAAAAATATAAAGTATACAATTCCAACAATGAAAAACAACTATTAACTCTCTATCACGAGTCTTATTCAATTCTTGAACTAATTCTCCTTAGTAAAAAACTTGCAAAACATGAATATATAACATAATGAACTATGAATCCTAGTAAGTAATTCCAACTATTCTGTTAAGAATAAATAATTTGGAAAACCTTTCCTCAATAATCAAGTATAAAAATATTAATCATAATAAAATGATAAATGTGAAATATACTAAGTAATAAAATCTCATAGCATAAATCTAAGACATACACAAGACATATCCATTACAATAATTATGACTCAAACAAGTCTTAAAAGATACCTCTACTGGATATCCAGCCCAACTCTAACCTAGTTAGGTGGATCATAACATAAACATGATCATACATATGTCATGTCTACTCACCGACAGATAGATGTAATAAAAACTAGTCGTCTAGACTTATTAAGACAAATAAGAGCCAACACCATGTAAATGCACGTCTCAAAACTTATTTATATGAAATACATAAGTCATACCCACACATAAAATACCATCCTTATTCATTAAAATAATTAATACAGAAATAATAGAAATAAACCAACTTCATTTATAAGTAAAATAATTAAAAAATATATATATTTCTTCCCACATACATAAAACCATAAAAATAATTCTCATTCTTTCTATCAAAAGGGAAAAGCTAGAATCACTTACCTGCACTAACTCAAATAATCTTAATCCCAAGAATTGTCACCTAAATAATAATCATATCCAAACTAATTATTAAAATACTTAATATACAAACTCAAGAGTCTAAAAGAAATATCTAACGTATTCTGTACTAAGAAACATCTTAAAATAAAACGAATTAGTTAAATAATTATCATAGTTGTTAAAATATTTTGGGAAAGCTAAACAATTATAAAATTCTTAATAAATACATAAAATATAATTATATTAAATATTGATTTTATATAATATTATACTTCCTAAAATTATAATTATTTATATATATATTTACTGTATATATATAATTATAAATTTAATAATAACATATATTTATATATGTATGTATAAACACATAAGAATCATACCATTTAATATATAATATATACAAGACAAAGAAGAAGTGTGCTCAGAAGTATTGTACTTATATATATAATCAAAGTAAAAGTATATATATATATAAGTAAGTAGTACAGGTAATACACCAACCCGTCAGTTCATCAATCAATCTTCTTCTCTTTTTTTATTTTTTTTATTTTTTTTTATTGTATATATATTATATAAAAGTAGAAGGCAGTACCTTTGCCACCAACCTCAGTGCAGTTCCTTTCCTTCTTTCAATTTCAATCTCAATTCTTTTTTTTTTTTTTTTCTTTCCATTAACAGTAGCTGTAATACACACACACACATATATATATAACCTTCTGTAATCTCGCAAACCATATGTATATAAATCATAAAATTAACAGATTAATTAGATAGTAATGAAGTTCAATTCTCAAACCTAATTTTAATTTCAGCAATAATCATAGAATTATAAATATATTGTCTCAATTCAAATTATCCCCAAAACCTATTCTACCCTAATTATCAAATACTTAAATTAAACTAAATAAAGAAAACTAAATCTTACATAAATAGGAAATAACCTTGGTTTTGGGGAAAACGTTCAGGACTAGCAAACACAAGGTCTTCTTCCTTAGCGTTTTCTAGCAGTTGGCATTGACAGTTTTGTTCTATCAGAGACGAAGAACAATGTCAGGGTTAGGATTTATTAATTAATGGGTTTAAAAATGAATTAAATTTATTAATTATAAAGAATAGCCCTTTATCATTTTTAATATATTAAAATAACCCTAAAACTTAATTATCATATATATATATCTCTTAATAAAGTTTCGGGTATTATATTCCACCCTCCTTAAGAAAAGTTTCAGCCTCTAAACTTATTTACCTGATTCTTCAAATAGGTAAGGATATTTATTGTGTATCTCCTCCTTCAATTCCCACATAGCGTCCTATTCAGTATGGTTCATCCATTGTACTTTCACATACGTAATAGTCCTTCTCCTCAGGACTTGGTCATTATGGTCAACTATCTTCAGTGGTCTTTCTTTATAAGCTAACTCCTCTCAACCCCTCAATGGCTCATAACTTAATACATGACTTGGGTTTGCCACATATTTGCGAAGTTGGGATACATGGAATACATAATGAACTTGTGACAGATCTGGTGGTAATGCTAACTGGTATGCCAATTCTCCAACTCTCTTCAATATTTCAAATGGTCCAACGTATCCCAGACTCAACTTCCCTTTACCAAATCTAATCACGCCCTGAGTAGGTAATACTTTGAGATATACTTTCTCACCCACTTGGAAATCTAGTGGTCTCCTCTTCGCATCTATGGTAAAGGATAAACTCGCGGTTGTCGTCAAACCGGCCAAGATTAATTTTAAAAACTAGTAAGCAATATAGTGCTCACCAGGTCATCTCCCA
>JAXGGT010047582.1:0-11217 GCA_035583425.1 Marsdenia floribunda
AATTAGCATTCACCTCAGGATATTCTATGCAAGAATGTTGTAAATTCAAATCAGGTGCTGCTAATTCCTTAAGTGTCTTAGCATCATTATTATTTGCCACGTTTTCAGAATTCTCAAGCTGCTCAAAACTATCCTGTAAGTCACTAACAAGTTCAACAATAGAAGGTTCTATCTCTATCCCTTCCTTGTATCAATGAATTCTAACTTGTTTATGAAATGTTCTATCTATCTCTGGATCAAATTCAACTAAATTACTTGTGGATGATTTGGTCATGCAACAAGTTGAATGAAGAACACAAAGATGGCAGTGAATACACAAAAAACTACTCAAAAACTTCAAAAACAAAACTGAACAATAGTGAAAAAACATGAAAAATAGGGAAAAAAATACTTAGAAATTCAAAAAAGTAGTCAAAACGATGGAATTTGGCAAAAATTCAGCCTATGTCACAGCCAAAGGCTCTGAGTCTTGCTCCATAGCTCCAAAAACCCTTGGATACCAAATTTCAGGCCAATCGGACAACAAACATCTGATGAATAGTACCTTGATGACGTCATGAATAGTACTCACGGCAAACCGGAATTGCCAAATTGTGCACTGAAAATAGAAAATAAAACAGAACTAATTAGCAGTCAATTAATGAATTCCTATTCTAATTATAACGACTGTTGGCTTCCCCGACAACGGTGCCAAAATCTTAGTAAGGATTAAAATTTGCAGTTGTCGTCAAACCGACCAAGATTAATTGAAACTGGAAGCAATATAGTGTTCACAAGGTTATCTCCCAAAGAATCCCTAGTCGTTTAGACAAATTAAAGAAATCACTAATCTCAATTTAAGTAGAAAAAGGGGGTTTTTATGTTTAACGACAATTTAAAAACAAATAAATAAGATGAAATAGGATAACCTTGTTGACCTTGTTGAGATCGGGTAAGGTCTCTTTATGATGACCTTGTTGAGATCGGTGAAGTCTATGCAAACTCTCCATGATACATTGGGTTTTGGTACAACAATAAGGTTTGCCAACCATTTAGGAAACTTAACTTTTCTTATGATCTTTGCATTCAGTAAATTAGTTACCTTTTTTATTACTTCTTGTCTATCACTGGCTAAATTTCGTCTTTTTTGGCAAACTGGTTTGACTCCTTCTGGGATACCTAGATGATATTCTACGTAGATTCTGGGTATTGTACCTAATTCTAATGGCGACCAAGCAAAAATTTCGTTATTTTCTACTAGACTTTCCAGTAAACTTTTCTTTAAACTCTATGGAAGGACTTTCTTGATTGTAATCTTGCATTTGGGGTGAAACACATCGATTTGAAATTCCTCAATCTCCAAACATGGACTCATTATGCTAGATGTTTCTTCTTCTTGTATCATATCCTCAGCGGTGTACAAAGTAGATTTAGCTTCCATGCTTTCCATTGAATTCATAAAACATTCCTTGGCTATTTGTGCATTGCCTTTGACTTTGTAGATAGATCCAAAGGAGGTTGGAATAATCAACTAATTGTTGAAAGTGTCAACCATAGCTCTCATAGCATTTAAAGCTAGTTTGCCAAGGATGATATTATATGGTGATGTAGAATCTAACAGTACAAATAATGTTTGTACTTCTTCTCCTTCTTCCATCTTATTGGAAGGATGATTGTTCCAGTGGCATAAATTACTTAATCGAAAAATCCCATGAGTGGTATCGGAGATGGATAGACTCTCTCTATTGGGATTTTATCTGCTTGAAAGCTTTTAAATATAATATATTAGCCAAGCTACTTGTATCTACCAAAATACGCTTGATGAAGAAATCATCAATAAGTAATGAAATGACAAGAGGTAAATCATTATGAGCATTGACATTGCAAATCGGAAAGTTATTTAATCTTAGTTGTTTGTGAGGTGGTTTTGCATCACTTGTGTGGGAAATGACATTTATAACCTTGGGCTCGTCCTTCTTTGTTATGCTTTCGGGTTGGAGTGGTTTTGGTTTGTCATTTGTGATTTGCTTTGCTACAAACTCCAATAGTTGGCCTCATTTGATTGCGTTCTCAATTTCTCTTTTGAGATGGAAACAGTTCTTAGTAGTGTCACAAACATCCCGATGATAGACACAACAAAAATTTTTGTTCCTTTTCTCTGGTGGTGCATTTAGTTTCTAGTCTAATTGGCATGTTGGAAGAAGGTAGTTCCCATTAGTTGTATATTGGGGATGGGAATAGAACCCATTGGAGGAGGATTCGGGATGGGAATAGGTCACAACAGTGGAGCATCAGGATTGGGAATAGGGGTTCCATTTGAGGTGCACGTTGAGCAGTAATACATATATTATCAGTAGACTGTAATCGAGCCGAGCCGAACCGAGTATTCAATGTTTGAGCTCAGTTTGTTTAATTTTTGAACACTGCTCGAGTTCACTCGTTTAATGATTCAAAAATAAGATTTTGTTCGAGTTTGTTTGATTAGTTGTTCGGATAGTTTGAAAATTGTTCGAGTTCGGATCATTTAACTTTCAAACTAACTCGAGCTCGAGCTTGAGTTCAAGCTCGAATTATTTTTTTAAAATATTATAAAAAATATAATTATAAATCTACAACTTTCTGTTCTTCCTCTAGAAGAGGCAAATGAAAGGTAACTAACACAGAAGTTGTATCATATGAAAAATCAACCAAATTCATATCCACACTACACTTTATTGACTATTTTTTTTTTTTTAGGGGTAAATGAATGATTTCATTAAAGAGGAAAACAACAAAAAACAAACAACAAAAAAGGAGGAAATAGAATCTAAGTCCCTCCTCTATCACACAATATAGCTGAGGAAGAAGAGTAGGATTAATAGATCCACAAAAATTAGGGTTTTTAGCCGATTTGGCTAGATTGTGGGCACTACGATTATAGTCCCTAGATACATATTCAAGCTGCCAAAAGAGTTTGGAGGAGAGCAAAAAACACCGAACTGATTAATATCCACCAAATATTCCACATCCTTTAACTTCCACTGAAACAACACCCTCCACTTTACTGCTCAAGTTTTCATCTCTTTCTTCACCTAAGAATTGTCTTCACCTTTGTATCCTTTCAATAAATATGGGATCTGTTAGAGAAAAAAGATTACCTTTTTTGGAGACGCCATGGAAGAAGATAAGAAATTCAATAAATATGGGATGTGTTAGAGAAAAAAGGAAGAAAAAAGTTTACCTTTTTTGG
This sequence comes from Marsdenia floribunda, assembly GCA_035583425.1. Lineage (NCBI taxonomy): Eukaryota > Viridiplantae > Streptophyta > Magnoliopsida > Gentianales > Apocynaceae > Marsdenia > Marsdenia floribunda. The sequence continues at coordinate 3,209 of JAXGGT010047582.1, forward strand.
AGGCACCATGGAAGAAGATAAGAACTTCTTGGTAGGGAGGAGCAGCCGAATAAGGAGAAAAAGAAAAGAAAGAGAAAAAAAAATGATTTTATATCCCATGTAAAATACCCTAACCCCAAATATTATAATATTTTTATTAAAATAATAATTTATATAATATATAAATATTATAATTTGTTCGTGAATACTCGATTATGTTCGCGAACACTGTTCGAGTTCGCTCGAAAATTAATTGAGCATAATAGAATGTTCGAGTTTGGATCGTTTAATAAACAAACGAGCTTTAATCGAATATAAAGAGTTGTTCACGAACGCTCGGTTTGTTTAACAACTCTAATTATCAGTATGAATGACCAATAGCTTGTTGGTGTTGGCATCGGGGATGAGCCTTGTCTGTCATGAACACATGAATTCATTGCAAACTAGTTCCCTTCTCGAAAGGGGTGGAAGATTATGTTCTTCACCACCATTTTGTGTGTGCTTCTTGAATTTCTTTTCGACTTCTTTAATTCTCAGAAATTCTGTGAATTCATCCATGTGCATAAGCATGAAATCCAATTGCTTACCACAATTCATAGTGTGATGGAATATAAGAATGGGGCCTAGGTACTCATTGTAAACTTGGGATATCTCTTTTAGTATAGTAAGGACAGTACCAAGTAGTTGACTGTAAGTTTGCTATGCCTATAGTCGCAGCGCCGACCTGAGTTGTGATAGTAATGTGATACCCTATCCCACATCCGAAGTACATTATTATGTGATATAAAATATAAGGATGTGCCTGAGAAATAAACAAATAATTGCGAAATCCATTTGATAAGTTAAGTAAGATGCACAAACGGTTGCAAAATTCCATTTGATAAGTCGGTTATGAACTCCACAGAAGAAAATCTGATTGTTTCATGAAGAGAAATAATTCTCATGAATACTTTTGGATGAAAGTCCTCTTTTTCTTCTGATTAAATAAGGCCTATTTATAGGCTAAGGGTTTACAAGAACTTCCTAAATCAACAGGCTTAAAATAATGATCCGCAATATAAACTTTCTAAAAGCTCTAATAATAATATGAATAAAAGAACTAAATTAAAAAGCAAACTAAATCAAATAGACCTAAAAAAAAATTGGCCCCAATTGGCATGCAAGCTTTTAATTCAGTAATTTTTTTTTTATAATTTTGAAGCACTTTCACCTCTGACATGTCTCAAACTCATGATCATTAGGATCATAAGCAAGGTTGTTACCTACTGACCTAAGCCTTCTTGACTTTAATTCAATAATTAAAGGTAATTATTTAGTTATAAATAAATATCTCTTTGTGTGAATTTTTATTCTTGGGCTTGGATTTACTTGGCACATTCTTGTGGATCTTGATTTTTGGGCCTTCAAGAACTCGCTTGAGTCCAAACTGTTGGATTAGTTGGTGCTAACTACACTGTTTTACTATTTTACCCTTAAAGGCAAATTCATTTTAAACCGAAAAGATATTTTTAGCTTTCTCAAAGGACTTGAAAAGCAGTTAAAAATCCCCTTTAAAAATATCTCCAAATAGTTACAACTGCTTTCCTTGCGGAACACTGAAAATTGGCTCCTAAAACAAGTATCTACCTTCTAAATTTATCCATGAAAAGGAGCATTTCAAGACTGAAAAGAAACTTTTGAGAGAAGGAGCCTTTTGAGAGAGAATCTAAAAAGGAGCCTTTAAGAGAGAATTTTCTTTTGGAAAATACTTTTCCAAGCTGCTTTGACTTCAACCGAATGGAACCTTTTTCCCATCGAAAAGCTTCATTCCCTTCAAGACTTCACCTTTTCCCGTTGGGATAGATAGTTTTTCTCACCCAGTTGAGATATTTTATTTGATAGTTTTCACCCACATCAAATTGCATCCACCACATAAGAGGCATGAGAGCAAGAAAATCTGTATGTGCATCTGCTTCAGTTCTGCCACTTACTACTGATCCACAAGTAGTAGATCATCCTATCATTGATCAACCTAATCATCAACCACCTTTGGAGCCCATTCCTGAAGAGTTTCCACCAACTATTTCTTTACCTGTTTATCAAGAAACCATTCCTGAAGATGTGCAATCAAACAATTATTCAGAAGAAGATATCGATGAAGAATTCCATCGCACAATGAATCGCGGTAAGCAATTGGATTTCATGCTTTTGCATCTGGACGAGTTCAATGAGTTTTGATAACATATGGATTTTTATACTTTGTACCCTCTATGCTTAGTATTTAATACATCTCTCTACCATTCTTAGGATTTTTATGTGTTATTTGGATTATTATACTTTAATAGTGTTGATATTAAATTGTTGGATTTTAATTATATTTTCGTTCTATTTCAGGCCCAAGTCCAAATGACCTTGCGAAACTAGAATGGGCCTCATGTTACAACTTTTTGAAGATCCAATAGGCAAGAAGATCTGGGCTAGAATTAGAGGGGCCCGTGAAGCCCAAGAAAAAGAGAATAAACCCTAAGAAGACTTAGAAGAGGGCGGATTAGAGAGAGGGGTTCGAAAATTAGAGAGGAGAGAGGCGAGATTTCTGAAATTACAGAGAGAGATTTTCGGGAAATCATGGAAACATTACAATATTTTGTGATGGCAACATAAACACCTTTTAATCGATCTAGGGGAAGATGCTTCCATGGCAATTCAGAGTTCCAGTACATTATTTATTTCGGGTTGTAATCTGATTTTTAGATTTGATTGCGTTTGCTTATGAAATTGAATGATTATTCATTGGGCTGAATTTTTGAAATTGAATTTAGTTTTGTTGGCTATTGTTGATTGAAATTATACAATTATCTCTTTCTAATTGCTTTCAAATCTTGATTTTTCATGGATTCATGGATTGCCTTGATTTTCACGAATCTTAGATTAAACATGAGTTGATGGATTAGGTGATTATCTAGGAAATCTATTAGTGTTTAATCGAATTCTAACAGATTGTTAGTAAGTGATTGAAATTCTAATTTGGGTTTCTAAATTAGTATTCAATCAAGGGATCAGATTAGGAATTTGAAAATATTTAGTAGAATAAAGAAGGATTAAACTAGAGCATCAACCTTAGGCTGATTACGTTTTCTCATCATTGTTTGCATTTAACCTCATCTCGTTTACTTTTGTTTTTAAATTTTTGTTAAGCATAAACCCCTCCCCTCTTTTTCAATTTAAATTGAGATTAGTGATTTCTTTAATTTGATTAAACTACCAGGGCTTCCTTGGAAGATTACCTGGTGAACACTATATTGCTTCCAATATAATTAATCTTGGTCGATTTGACGACAGCCGCGAATTAATCCTTATCAAGTTTTTGAGGTTCAAAAAAGCTAAGAAGAAATTCATGAAGCATACACGTAACAATGATGAAGAAAATAGTCCTCCAAACTTTCCAAGGAAAGAACCAGCTTCAAACGAAGGTATCCAATTTGGACAAACAAGACTTGATCTTGATCCCAACTATAACAAGCCATTGATTATTCATACTAATAGTCCATTCATCGCGGTTCAGCATGTCACTCAGATGGGCCCATTCCCATCCCGCATCCTCCTCAAATAGGCCTATTCCTATCCCTAACACTACCTAAAGGGCTTCTATCCACACTTCAAACATGCCAAAATAGGAACTACCTTCTTCTAGCATGCTAATCAGGTAGGGTTCACCCCTACCCCCAAACGCTCCATCAATGGAATCAATTCCCATTCATAACAACTAGCTCATAGGATCTATTCCCTTCATGTATGGACAAGATAAGTTTACTTTCCATTCTTTTCATTCAGTTGTAGTAGAGAATAAGGTTCATGACATGTTTACACAATTACAACATTTAATGCCTAGATTTCAACCCTACGCACTCCCTTGGAATATGCTTACCGCAAATCTATTAAAAGCTGATTTTTCCAATCAAATTTTTCCCCCCAATTTTAAGCCTTCAACTATAAATATATGTGATGGTTTATCTAATCCTACTACTCATTTGAAATATTATACTACAGCTCTGTTTATATACTCAACTGATGGTGCTTTATTGTTGATAACATATAGATTTATATATTTTGGACCCTCTATGCTTAGTATTTAATAGATCTCTCTACCATTCTTTGGACTTTTATTTGTTATTTGGATTATTATGCTTTAATGGTATGATATTAAATTGTTGGGTTTTTAATTATATTTTTATTCTATTTCAGGCCCAAGTCTAAATGACCTGGCGGACCTCATGTTATAGTTTTATGAAGCCCAATATACAAGAGAGGCGGCCTCGATTGAAGGGACCCGTGAAGTCCAGGAAAGAAAAGAAAGAAAACCCTAAGAAGATTAGGGAGAGGCGGATTAAGACAAAAAAAAAATCAGATTAGACAAGGGTTCGAAAATCAGAGAGAATAGAGGCACATATCTAAAACAAAAGATATTTTCAGAAATCATGGCAGCGTAAACACCTTGTAATCGGTCTAGGGAATATGCTTCCAGGCAATTCAGAGTTCTAGTAAATCATTTATTTCGGGTTGTAATCTGATTTTTAGATATGATTGCGTTTGTTTATGAAATTGAATGATTATTCATTGGGCTGAATTTTTTAGATTGAATTTAGTTTTGTTGGTGATTGTTGCTGAACTTATGCGATTATCTCTTTTTAATTGCTTTCAAATTTGGATTTTTCATGGATTCATGGATTGCCTTATTTTCACAGATCTTGGATTAAGCATGAGTTGATGGATTAGGCGATCTTCTAGGAAATCTATTAGTGTTTAATCGAATTCTAACAGATTTTTAGTAGGTGATCGAAATTCTAATTTGGGATTCTAAATTAGTATTCAATCAAGGGATCAGATTAGGAATTCGAAATTATTTAGTAGAATCAAGGAAGGATTAAATTGGAGCATCAACCCTGGGCTGATTACGTTTTCTCATTATTGATTTGCATTCTATTTCATCTTGTTTATTTGTTTTTAAATTTTTGCTAAGCATAAAACCCCCCTTTTTCAATTGAGATTAGTGGTTTCTTAATTTTGATTTGACGATTAGGGCTTCCTTGGGAGATGACCTGGTGAGTACCACACTGCTTCCAGTTTAAATTAATTTTGACCGGTTTGACGACAGCCGCGAATTTTAACCCTTACCAATTGTGTAAATGTTTTCCTAACACTCTTGCTAGTTGTGCCCTAGAATGGTTTACATCTTTATCTTCTAACAAGATTGAGAGTTTTCAACAATTTGTTGCTAGTTCTCTCAAAGAAGCCGAGAATACACTTACATAACATTCGACAACGACACGATGAACCAATGGATGCATTTTATAAAAGATTCAATGAAGAATTTGTGTTATTTCAAAATTGTATGAAGGCAACCTACATTGAAGTTTTATGCAACGCCCTTTGGCTGGGAAGATATTCCTAAAAGTTAAGTATCCTCCAACCTCAAACTAGTGCCTAACTATACAACAAAGTTATGAAGTGGATCAAAGGAGATCAGCTAGAACGATCGAAAAAGGAGTCCACACAAATTGAACGTGAAGAATTTTATAAAACCGATGGTCAATTTGGTTCAAAAAAGCAACAGTTCCAAAGAGATGAAGCTACCTCTTCAAAAGATAAGAATTTCAGAGACAACTACAATTGACATTCATCTATCAAGGACTCCTATAGAAGTAGAGATGGCTCTTCTCAATCTAACTATCATTTTGATCAGTATTGCATTAGTTCCAATCTGACAATACATGGAAGCATTTAAGTGACATTTCACTCCCCTTAATGCTACACGAGTGTACATCCTTAGTAAGATTGAATCTTTGTGTATGCTACCACTCCCAAAGAAATTGAATGCACCACAAGAGAAAAGGAGCAAAAATCTCTATTACTATCGAGATGTTAGCCACACTACGAAAAACTGTTTTCATCTCAAGAGGAAAATTGAGAATGCAATTAAGTGAGGCCAACTATTGGATTTTGTAGCAAAACAAATCACAGGTAGAAATTTGAAACCACTTCAACTCGAAGGCACAACAAAGAAAAAAGAACCGAAGGTTATCAACATCATTTCACATGCAACTGAAACAGAGGTGCCTTCAATACGACAAAGGTTAAATGATTCTTCAGTTTGCAATATTAATGTTCATGATGATTTACCTCGTTATTTCTTTTCTTTTTGAAGATTTTTTCATCAAGTGTATTTTGGTAGATACACGTATGTCTGCTTACATATCATATTTAGAAGCTTTCAAGAAGAAGGAAATCCCGATGGAGAGAGTCTACCCAACTCCAATACTAGTAATGAAATTTTTTGTTTTAGTAATTTATGCCATTGAGACAATCGTCCTACCAATAAGATGGAAGAAAGGAGAAGAAGTACGAACCAAATTTGTACAAGTTGATTCTACATCACCTTTCAACATAATCCTTGGTAGACCACTAGCTTTGAATACCATGAAAGCAATGGTTGTAGCTCCAATAATGAACTAATTATTCCAACTTCATTTAGAAGACTTCACAAAATCAAAAGTGATCATCGAGTAGCTAAGGAACGCTTCATGAATACAATGGAGAACATCGAAGCTAAACCCAACGTAGACAAAGTTAAAGATATGTTACAAGAAGAGGAAACAATTGGAATAATAAGTCAATGTTCAGATATTGAAGAATTCCAAATTGACGTACTCCACCCAAATGCAAAATTACGATTGGGAAGTCTCTTCCATGGGATTTGAAGAAAATTTGTTAGATTGTTTAGTAGAAAATAGGGATATTTTCACTTGGTCACCATCAGAATTGGGAACAATACACAAACTTTATCCATAACATCATCTAAGTATTCCAGGAGTCAAGCCAATTTGTTAAAAGAGAAGAAACTTGGTAGGTGAACGACAGGAAGTGATCAAAAAAGAAGTAATAGATCTGTTGAATGCAAATATTGTGAGAAAAGTCAAGTTTCCTAAATGGTTAGCAAATCCTGTTGTTGTCCTAAAGCCTGATAGATTATGGAGAGTCTGCATTGATGTTGCAGATCTCAATAAGGTTATCTTCAAGAGACCTTATCCGAAACCAAGAATAGATCAATTGGTATATGCAACCTCCGGGCACATGTACTTAATGTTTCCTAGACGCATACAAAGGTTATCATCAAATTTACATGGCAAAGGAAGAAGAAGAAAAAACCTCATTCATAATTCCAAATGGTTTATATTATTATACTAGAATGCCTTTTGCTCTAAAAGATGCAGAAGCTAAGTTCCTAGAGTTAGTAAACACCACACTTAAAGAAAACATTGGGAAGAAAGCATAAGCATACATTGATGACATGCTCATCAAATCCCGAACGGGAAGTGGCCTTATTTTGGACATTGTCGACATTATCAGAAAAATGAGGCAACATGATCTAAAATTAAACCCCAAAAAATGTTCTTTCGGGGTTGAAGCAGGGAAATTTTCGGTATATGGCTTAAGAATGAGGAATAAAGGACAATCCCAAGAAGATTAAGGCCATTATGGAGATTAAAGCACAAATGACTTAGAACCAACTTCAAAAATTGGGAAGATTGTATCTCTAAATCAATTCTTTTTAGCCTCTTGGGAGAAAACTTTCCTCCTTTATCAAGCTATCAAGTCAAAGGGCCCCTTTGAATGGACAAAAGAATGCAACAAAGCCTTCCAAAAGATAAAAGAATAATTAACTTCACCTCATATTTTAGTTTCTCCTATCTTAGGTGAAGTCTTATGTCTTTATTTAGCTATTGGACTTAACACTTTTAGTAGAGTGCTGCTTTGTGGCAAAAGAGAAGGAGACTCGAAGCTAGTTTATTATGTAAGTCACATTCTGTAGGGTCCAGAAACAAGATAATCAAATTTGGAGAAGAATGTTTTAGTCATAATACTCACATCCCGAAGGCTCAAGTCTTATTTTCAGGCTCATACAATTCATGCCTACACCTGTTGAGTATGTGGAGTCTGATAATTGCCAGGAGCTCTTGACTGCCAATGAGGCGCGAAGCGCCTCGACGAGCTGG
>JAXGGT010047621.1:0-11210 GCA_035583425.1 Marsdenia floribunda
AACTAATTTTAAAGAAGATTAAAAATTATGAAAAGAATACATAAAATAATGATAAAAATTAATGACTTTTAAAAAATGGTAAAAAAATTGAAAGGTCAAGTAAATTAAAGCCCTTAGATAAGCAGAATTTTTTTAAAAAAAAAAAAATAGATAAAGAATAAAAAAAAATTAAAAACATTCTCATAATTTACAAAAATGCCATTAGAAGAAAAAAAAGTTTTTAAAAACTATGTTTAAAATCTTAGATATATTTAATATAACATTCTCATTGACTAATTCAAAAAAAAAAATTCAAAGAGGAGACTTCAAGATTACAATACACCCATAAAATAGAGTTATCCCCAAGGTAAAATGAACCTTATGACCTATCAACTATTACCTTATTCTCAATATATATATATATATAGCCTTTGAGTAAAATATACCAAGACAATATATTATATATATTAATAAAATTCATTATTTAAATTTTTATATTTTTATCATTTCGACAAACGAGTCTTTTTTTATTTATTTATTTTGACTATTGGATCTCCATTTTTTTAATTGCACAGAGGGATTGTTCCAGTCAAATTTTAACAAGTTTCAATCATTCGGATCCACATGTAAGTTATTATTATTATTATTTTTTCATTTTCAATTCCATTAACTAATTCGAATGTTAATGAAACTTTTATGTCTTTTTATTTTATTCAATTTTTCAATTTATTCCATTTCTGATTATTTTTTTTATGAGTTAGTTTGATTAGAAAAAAAATGGTTGTTTCATTAAGATCTGAGTTTGTTCATTGAATTATAAATATTAAAAATGCTCTTTACGAGATTTATATGTGCTTGACACGAGAATTTTAATTGTTGAAAATTACTAAAATTTGGCTAAAAGGATCTTTCTATGATAAAAAATATAATAGGAACCCGATAATCAAAAAAAAAAAAAAAAAGTTTATCTAAATAATAAAAATATTGAAATTAAAATGACTAACCTTTTAATTTTTTTAATTACACATACTGAAATTATAACAATTTATGAAATAAGATTTTCAGAAAAACATTGTCATTATTCTATTTTTTTCCATTTCTTTGTAATTCAATTTCCTTAATTTTTTTTTTAATCTAATGAATTTTTATAGGTTTTAAAAGGTTTGAAAATCTCTGTTTTACGAACACAAATATATTAAATATCATCATTGTATTAATCTTAAATCTTCTTTTCTTAATTATTAAAAAATAATAACACATTTTTATTAATAAGAAAAATAAATTAAAAAAATCCTAAATATTAAGGCTACATTTGGTTAAGCTTTGAACTTGAGTTGAGTGAAGAATATCCGTCTCCAATACACCAGCACATTTGGACCTGTTTTTTTTTTTTAAAAAAAAAAATTTGTCTCCCCAAAAATGCACCTATAAAACATACCTATAAAGGTTGTGCAAATATTCTCTTACACACATAATCATTATACCTATAAAACCTATATACTTAACCCCCATTTTTTTTCAATATAAAATTCAATTTGAAAATAATAAAGAACAAGATTCATAAAAAAATAATAATTTGTTTCGAATAAGGAATGTGATGTCACATAGATTTTAAAAATTTGAGGTTATATATATATATACATAAAAATTTTGATCCATTAGATTTTAAAATGGATGAAGCTTTTCCATTAGTGTGCATGTATATATATATATGTGGCCATCTTTGAGCCACGTATAGAGATATAAAGCTATAATTTGGCTAAGGAATGTGATGTCACATAGATTCATAACTGATAAATAGAATTGGAGAAAAAGAAGATCAGATAAGCCATTGAAATGGCTGATAATGACTGATCCAAATCTTCACAATGAAGTCTCTAAGCACCAACTAAAACTTCCTTTCTTTTCACCAATCAATAACCACAACTTAATTACTTCTAAGTTGTATATATCTTGCCTTTCAACCTTCTTGAAAAAAAAAAAAAAAATTTTTTTTTCTCCTATTTGAGAATTTAAAATTATTTGTATATACCAAAAAAATTTAAAATAAATAAAAAAAAAATCTTTTTTTTTTTGTTTTTTTTTTGGCAAAATAAAAAATAATTAAGTAATAGATCATAAGATATTTATTTATTCTTAAATAAATGCAATTTTTTTTTTAAATTTACCAATAAAAAATTAGCTAGTATCATTAAAAAAATATATAAAATTGAAAGGTATATAAAATGGTATTGATTGTAAGGATTTAGTTAAAATTGAGCCATGGAAAATGTTTAAAAGACAAACTACATTGAAGTAAAGATTGTGGAATAGAGTGTTTTTTTTTTTTTTGTTGTTGTTAATTTTATATCTATTATAATAATTTACTAAGGTTTCCGATGAAAAAAAAAAAAAAGAAAAAAGGCAAAATAGAAAAGAGAAGGTCGGGGGGCAACAACACAAAAACCACAATATATTATATGCTGGAAATCCGTGTATTTGGATAACAGTAGACTGAGTCATTTAAGTTTAAATAAATTTAAATTATAAATAAGATGAATTTGTATTATTAGATTCTAACACGTAAATATGTAAATTTTAAAAATAATAATTATTAATTTTTACATAAAATTTTATCATTTTTTTTTCTTAGAAAATTTCTTATTTTTTCTATAATTATTTTATTTTCTTATGCTTAGATTTTACATTTTTATTTTTATGGTACTAGATTCTACAATTATTTAATATTATCAGACTCGATCTTTTTGACCAATTTTTTTTTTTTTTTTTTTTTTTTTTAAACAATCCAGTTGTTTTTGTCATATGTTCATCACATACATGATTTTGTGAGGGCATTTTCGGTAATTAATGTTGGACGTAATGTCTCTAAACCGTCAAAAACACTTAGAAAGAAATGGAAGTAAAGTTTGACATTTATTTACTTAGAGTTAGCCAGTTTTAAAAAGAACATGAGAACTCATTAACTTTGTATTATTATTATTTTAATATTGTTTTTTGAAGGGAGAACATAAAGAATTGAAAATATCCTTAAAATATAGTGCACGTGATGAATACATGATCAAAATAAGTAGATTATTTGAGCAAGTTGGTCAGAAGGATCATGTCAAGTAATTATAAATAATTGTAAGATCTAGTAACATAAAAATAAAAATGTAAGATCTAGTTTAAAAACATAAAATAGTTATAAGATGAAAGTGAAGAATTTTTTTTTTTTTTTTCGTTTTTTTTAGAGGAAATATAATGTTATTTGATATAATCTAATAAATCGATATTGCATTAATTCTTTTTGTTGAGTATTATGAACATTTACATATTTACATATTTTATGTTATTGTGGATTGAATGATTTTGAATATTATTATCTCATTCAAGTTTACTTCTTAAAATTTAAAATTCTATTATTTGTCTTTTTTTTTTTTCTTTTAAGATATGTATTAGTAATAAATTATTAAAATTTAATTTTATTATGTTGGTATTTTGATTATTTTATGATTATATGATTAAAATCAATTAAATCCAAATTGAAATTTTGAACATCATTAGTTGAATTTATATTGAAATTTGGAACACTTTTTTTTGGTGAGTTTCTAAGTATTAAACCACTTTTCTTTAGTCCTTATAAAATAGAAAGATAGTAATATATTTTTAAACTTAATAGCCAATATATGTAAATTATATCTTTATCATTTTTAAATTATGATATATATACATATATATATAGATTTCAATATATTTTTGTGAAAGGCCACCCATTTGGAAAATTTATGATGGTAGGGAAGAATATGTCCATGATGAAGAAAAGTGTAAGATCTAGAAAATGGAAGAGGAAATTTTGCAAAAGCAAAGAAGACCATCATATACATACATAAATAAATTTAAATAATAATGATTATTATATGGTCCCTTGTTTCCCATTACCATCAAAATCATGTTGCAATCATAGGAGCCAAAAGCTTTACAAGTTTTAATGGATGCCATAGTAATTTATTTTATTCTTGCTAAAAGTCTCTCTTTAATTTCTTTTATTTATTTTTAAATTTTGATATTTAAGAATCATATCATAAAATTTTTTACTTTATCTTACAACCAGGTATAGTTGGGCAAACTTCCTGGTAGGCAGTGCAGCTCTAGGGAAGGAAATATCACTGTCCACTCAAAAAACTCTTCAATGCACTCACTGCATTACATGATTTTTATAACATGACATAGATACAATAAACTAATTATTAAAATTTCTTATAACTTACCCCAAAAGAAATTATAATTTCTTATATAATATATTTTATTAGTTATTTAAAAATTTAAAATAATAAAAATAATATTTTATTTTTAAAAATAAATAGTAACATTTTTAACTATATATATATTGTTTTATATAAATAAATAAAATATTTAATATATATATATATATAAATCCTTATTAAAATTTCACTATTTTAATTTTAAAACTAATTTATCGTTAGGTATTTGATCAAATAGAATCGCGTAGAATCTTAACTAAAATACCTCTAGAGGTAGATAGGATTAAGTAGAGCAAACAAGATTTTTCATGAGATGGGAAATAAAAATTATTAATCTCTCACACAAAGCTTGTGAATAAATTGTCTAATAATGAGTAAAGAATATCCATAAATTCTGCTAACATAATATATTGAACTCATAATTCATTAGATATTATTTTTTTTAATATAAATTTAAACCAAGTATTATAAGTAACTTGCTTTCGATTGTTCAATCAACAGATAACTAGAATTATTCTTTGATAAATGATCAGTACGACTCAGACTCCATAAAATTTGATTTCTGTCGTTAAAGCTAAGATTATTTTTATTAAGTTAATTTCTATATGATAAAAAAAAATAATAATAAGAATCACACAAAGAATTCGATTTACTTGTTGTATTAGTGGTTCTTTGATAAATGAACACTACGAGTCAAACTCCATATAATTTGATCAATTTCCCTTTCTATCGTTAAATCTAAGATTATTTTTATTAAGTTAATTTCTATATAATAAAAATAAAAAAAACAAGAATCACAAAAATAATTCGATTTACTTGATGTATTAGTGGTTCTTTAGTAAATGATCATTACGAGTCAGACTCCATAAAATTTGATCAAGTTCCTTTTCTGTAGTTAAAAGCTAAGATTATTTTTATTAAGTTAATTTCTACATGATAAAAAAAAAAAAAAAAAAAACAAGAATCACACAAATAATTCGATTTACTTGTTGCATTAGTGGTGCATCTATTCCACTAAATATTTTCTCTTGTGCACTATAGGATGATGACATCCCACACATATAATCATAAACTATAATCGCTATTTCTTTTTCCCCATAAAATTGGCACATTCAAATTTTAAGTGTCCTCCAATAATTGTTTTAAATTCTTAAACTAGATTTTATATTTTTAATTTTGTAATATTAGATTTTATTACTATTTTTTATTATCTTATTTGATCTTTCTAATCAATTATTATTATTATTTTTAAAAAATTATCCGGCCATTTTGGTCTTATGTTCATCACATAGTTAATTTTTGAAAAGATTTTAATACAATAAATTCTTGTAATTTATAATTACGTGATGAACGCATGACAAAAAATTAGTTGAAAAGACCAAATTAGGTATTCGTAAATAATTGTAGGATCTAATAATACAGACATAACAATATAAAATATATAATATAGTTTGAGAATGTAAAATATTTAAGATGAAAAGGGATAATTTTTTGTTTAAATTTTAAATGAATATTAAATTAAGTTGAGTAATTGTTTTTTTTTTTTTTTTTGGAATATTAAATTATAAGGGTGTGTGATAGTTTATTTTATTAAAAAAAAAATAGAAAAATAGAAAAAAAGAGAGAGATGAAGATTTTAATTCCAAAAATCAAATAATGACAATAATTAAAGAATGATTTTTTTTTTTCCAAAGTAAAATAAAATTTGGAAAATTTGTAAGCTTATTCCCCTAACAATTTATAGTTGTTCGATATATTTCTAAATCTTTAACTTTAAATGATTACATCTCTTAACTGTTTATATTTACCTAATTTAACCCTTTTAGTTGAAATTTAGATGATATCAATATTCTGATTTGACATAAAATGAAATGAATTAATTTAATTGAGTTCTAAAATAAATATATGTTTTTACAATAATTATATGAAATGATATTTTATTATTTTAATATAGTTTTACAAAAAGTATTTATTTATTTTTAATTGTATTCAAATTTTAAAAAGAAAAAGTTTCTGTTTACTAATTCACCCTACTAACTCCAACCTTTTCAGAAGTCATTAACGAGAATGAGTTCGAAGAAGATAATCTTTGGAAAATAAGTCTTTAATTGAAGAAGTTAGTAGAATAATATTACTATTAAGTAATTATGTTTATATATTAGAATACTTTAAGTTTTGTAAATTGATTTATTTGATTATTTTATTTTTGTAATAAATAAATATTTTGTATAAGTTTTTGTAAATTGAAAGTACGAGACTTTGTATTCTTGAAAAATTATAAGATGTTACTGTGTCATGTTTTAATTTTTAAATTTTTAGTCCATGAATTAAATTTGAATTCAAGGCGTAATATTTAATGGTATCAAAATTTAAGTTTATCATTACTAAGTATGTAGAATATGTTAGTGACTAAATAAGTGTTATGATTGTAGCCGATTCAATTAGGTATTGAGTGATTCACCGTTTATATTTTTCAACATATTATTAATTTATGATTTGAATTATTATTAAGATGATTTAAGATGTGACATATTAAATTTTAATTAAGTAGTGAATAATTAGTTTTATGCATTAATTTATTTTTGTCCATACTAATATTTTGATTGAAAATTGTGTAAGTGTTCTCTTTTAAGTGGTTATTAGGATTTAAAAAACTTGAGGAACATTTGTAGTAGCATAACCCTTTTTTTTTTTTTTTTTTTTTTTCTATTGGTTCGTAATTTGGGAAATTTTATCGAAACTTTTCTTATATTTTATATAGTTTTTTTAAAAAAAAAAAAAAAAAAAAAGTATTTACTTTTTGTAGTGATCAATTTTTAATTTATTTTAATTAAATAATTATTCTTTAAATATTTATTCTTGCAATGAAATAAATAATAATAAAAAATGTCTTAAATAATTTTATATAATATAACTTGGTGTTTAATTGCAGTGTAGAATCTATCACAATAATAAAAATATTGATCCCATAAGAACTATTGTTTAACTGACAAAAATTTCTTATTTATATTCAATTTAGAACAAAAATATTATAGTTGAGTTTGATTATCTACTAATAAAAATAAATAAAAAGATATTTATGAAAGAGTCAATTAATGATGTGAATGGATTAAGACACCTTTGATCCAACCTTTTTTTTTTTTTATGTTAATCAATTAAATTCATTTGTGATTTCAACAAACAAAACCATAAAACTTTGTGAAATTCTCTAATTTTAAAGGTTAAAAATTACTCAATAGAAGTCAAATATATTCTTAATCAATTTTACTAAGTGTTATTATTACCCTCTTCTTATTCAACCTAATATCATGCAATTATTAATGATCAGGTAATTATAGGCATTGAAAATAAGTAATAATAATAAAGAGTCGCCAAAGTTCGTTGCGCCAATCTTTAGATTATCTTCAACTTCTCCCCCTTTTTACTCTCTTCAAAATCCTTATTTGTAGATAAAAAACCTAAAGAACTAAAAGTAAAATTCAAATTTGATTGAATCTTCTCTTCTTCCCATATTGATCTTGATCTCTTTTACTTTTGTTGGCTTATCCAATAATTGTAATTTGTCATTATCTTCTTCAATATAATTTCTTTCAAAATTTTACTAACTTTAAGGTTCCTTAAGCTTTAGTGACAATTTTATCCCTGCAAAATAGAATACAAGAATAACTCAATTTTTTTTGATAAAATCATTTATCACCATATTTAATTATAATTAATAAAAATATTATATAAAAATCGATATATTTTAGATATATCATATCTCATTCATCATGCAAAAGTATTGTAGTATTATAGGAATTTATAATTGTTAAAGTCTTTTCTGATTATCATGCATTACTTTTATCTTTTAATTGTTATTTAAACATTTTAAAAAATAATTACATAACTTCAAATTTTTCTCTTTGATTTTACAATAAATTCGAATTAACAGGTCAACCTTATAATTATATTTCTATAACTATAATATTTTAGTGAAATATTTTATATATTGTATTAATAAGAATAAAATTACAATATCTTTTTGGATAAAGTACACGTAATTTTTCTAGCAAATGTTCTGTATGTAATATTTCTCAATAAGTTAATTTAAACAAATTTTCCTTACCAAGGGGAACAAAATATATATATATATATATATATTATTTGTTCCAATTAAGCTTAAGAAAATAAACTCTATAATGAATTTTAATTATGATATCTTGAGTATTAGTATAGAGTGATTTTTTTTTTTCGATTTCTAAGAGTAAAGTACAACAATTATAAAACTGAAAATTCAAAAGCTTCACTTAATTGATTTAAATTAGAGTTCTCTTAATTAACAAAAACAACTCAGATGAACAACTCTGATGAATCAATGTTTCCTAAAATTAGTTGTGTTTTAAGACATTTTAAAATTGAAGAAACCATTGTTGTTGTAATATTTGAATCCAACTTGTTAGAAAACAAAGTAGATTGGGTGTTCAACACTCAAGCAAAAAGAGATGTTTGCTCCAACAAAGATCTATTCTAAGAAATCACTCAAAAAAAAAAAAGAAAAAAAGAAAGAGAGGTTATAGAGATTTATTAAAGTATTTTAAATTAAAAGTCTTAAAAATCTTTTATTATTGTGTATTGGATTTAAGGGTCCAGCCCATTTGGACTGGCCCACAACCAAATAAATTAAAAAGAAAAGACTGAATAAGTAATTTAGCAGTAGTGGTGAATAGCAGAGGGAGTGCCGCTTAGAAAGCCTCGAAGAAGAGGGTGAAGTTTGAGTTTTGATTGGAAAGTCGTTTAAAATCCGTTTTTGGCGAGACATGGTGCAACGGGATCCTCTCATCATTCCTTACTCGGTCATTGGTTTATTTATGCTATTACTCTATATTTGGTAACATTCTTTCAAACTCCACTTTATGTTATTGTTATTGTTTGAGAGACGATTGTAATGGTGTACTCCTAATTTTGTTTAGGGAAGACGGTGTATTCCTATTATCTTTTGATGGTGGAGATTTTCTGGACTAGGTTCCATAGTTTTTTTCAATCTTGGGTTTTTCCACGTTAAAAATTGTTCGGTGTCTTGTGCATTTTATTTTGAGCCCTTTACTGCATTATATTGCTTGGTATTTGTTTGTTAAGATTGGTTGGTTGTTTTATTGTGTTTTGGGAAAAGGTGATTTTTGGGAAACTCTGATTTTGGTTAAACTTGTTAATTGAGGTGTTTTCTTCCCAATACTATGTATGTAAAAATGTATTTAAACACAAATATTTAGAGAACTAAAAGTGCCTTAATAGATTAAAAAAAACTTCAAAAAGTTTTAATTTAAAAATAATTTAAAAACTTCATTTTATTCATACATAAAATATGCCTTGAGGTGACTGAGGGGGTTAGAGTTGAGACGTTTAATGAAATGAATCAAAGCAAGAAACACCCTAATATATATATCCAATTAAAGCGTTTAAAAGAGTCCTAATGGCATAATTTGTTTGAAGTGAATGGAAGAAACTTCTTATTGAGAATGCATTTTTATGAGTAACTCTAGCTATAGTAGGAAGGATTGTTCTAAAACTCAATTATACACACTACCGAAAAAAAGAAAAAAAAGAAGAGTTACTAAGACATATCTACTAAGGCATTCTAAAATTATAAGACTTAAAAATTCATCTATTACTACATATATAAAAATGAGAATTAATGTATATCAAAATTATGTGAAAGAAATTCAAAAACTATTACATTATTTGAAATTAAGAAAGTATCCCATAGACTCAAAGATTTAGTGTAGCAAAAATCATTCCCAAAACTATATATGCATAAATAATAACAATAATAATAATTTACTACAAAAAAAAATGGGCTATTGAGACATATCTATTAAAATATTTTAAAATTAAAAATTTTAAAAATTTTCTATTACTACGTATGTAAAATTGTCTCTAAAAATAAATATTTAGATAATTAAAATTACTATAGTAAAGTAAAAAAAAATGCCTAGAAAAATTTTAAATTTAAAAATAATTTAAAAACTCCATTTTATTCACACATAGAATGCGTCTCAAGGCTATTGAGTTGGTATTGAGACATATATATATATATATTTTGAAAACAAACCAACCAAGATATTCGTGTATTTAAAGAAACCCAAGTATCATGAAGTACATGTAGTACTGAAGGATGAGACATCTTCTTCCAAACAAGATGATGTTGATAACTTTGGCCTAGTCTAGCCAATCTGTGAGTAGCAACATTAACCTGTCTAGAGCAGTGATCAAGTGAGAACATGTCAGTGAAGAAACAATCCTTCTTCACCATTGCATATATTTCTCCCAAAGGTAATAGATCAACACTGGACTCCTTCAGTCGCTTTGCAAACTTAAGACAGTCTGTTTCCATATAGGTCTTGAGGGTGAGCAAAAGCTGTGTCACATTGTGACTTCACCAAATAGCTAAGAGTTTAACATGTTATGCAAAAATGACATGAGCAATCGGTCCAACTCTTGCAAAAATAAGCTTGCCACAATGATCCCGAACTACAAATCCATACTAGCCCCACTCTCGCTAAAAGAGGCATCTATATTCATCTTGTAATATCCCCGAGGTGGTGGTATCCAGCTAGGGGTAACTGGAGATGTTGCGTCCTCCCTAGTAGTTGATAATGCTTCACACTCCATATAGGCTATAAGCATAGTTAGCCCATTGAAAATCAATTCATTTCTTGCACTCCAGAGAGATCAGAAAATCATAACAATACGTTCAACTGTAGCCCCAGAATTTTGCTTTGATTCCACCACTCCATTCAACTAATGCAACTAGGAGACAACTAGAATTCGAAAGATACTTCTGCTAAGACTTGAAATATTCCAAACAGATTTCGCAAACGCACAATCCATAAAAATATGAAAATCATTCTCCAAATGATATTGACATCGTGGAAAGGCTTCAGAAGAAGGAATGTTTCTCTTTGATAAATTCACATGATGAGCCAAAGAATTATGGCAAAGATGCCATGCAAA
>JAXGGT010047641.1:0-10000 GCA_035583425.1 Marsdenia floribunda
CTAAAAGGTCGTAGTCCCTCTAAGAAGCTAGCTGCGGAGGGATCCTCCGCATAGCTAGTTAGCAGGCTGAGGTCTCGATCGTTAACGGAATTAACCAGACAAATCGCTCCACCAACTAAGAACGGCCATGCATCACCACCCATAGAATCAAGAAAGAGCTCTCACTGCTAGCCTGTCACTGTTTCTTTTCTTTGTATCCTTCGATTAACATCTTTGTCTCCTACGCGCATTAGCTCTTTTTGCCTTTGCTCGTCGGTGACAATTTTGTATTTTCTGTAACCCTCTTTGAAAGTAATACATTTTTTTGCATTCTTTCAAAGAAAAAAAGAAAGAGCTCTCACTCAGTCACGGTTTCTCTCTCTAGGGCACGCTCCCGGGTGGTCTCCACTGCAGTTCCCGTGCTGTCGCTCTTTGCTCTCTTTCTGTTCTCCGGTCGGTCGCCGGCTCCTCTGGGGTCCGTCTCGTCCTCCTTCTTTGCTCTCCTTTTCCGTGTATGATGTTCTCCCAGTAACTTCTATGGGTCGTCATCACCGGAAACCCGCGCTGCGCCAGGGTAAGGCTTCTCGCCGCCCTATTTTGCTCTCTATTGCTGAAGGTTCTCCTTCTGTTTCTACGGCCGATCCCTCCTCTCTTGGGTCTCTTCCCTCGGCTACCCTTCTCTCTGTATCGTTTGATGATAGTCCCTCGCTCTCTGTCTCTCTGGGATCTTCTGACACGGCCCCTTCTGCGGCCGCTGCCTCACCTTCGAGTTCTTCTCCATCCCCCCCCGCCTCTCCGGTAGCCGTTCACCCTGCTCAACCTTCTTGGAGCTCTTTGTTCAAGGATAACCAGGACGCTTCAGCCGGTGTTCAGCTTTCTTCTGTTTCTGCCTCCGGCGACTGTTCCATTTCTTCGGCTGATGTTAGCCCTGTTCTGGACACTTGGGGTCCTACCCTCCTTGGGTACGTTGCCGGTAGGTTCCCGGGGAAACAGGCTATCCTCCAGTGTACGCAGACTTGGGGTGTCCCCTGTCAGTTTTTCATCCATCACAGCGAGTGGCTGCTGTTCCGCTTCAATGATTTGATAGCTTTGAACACGGTGCTCGAGGGTGGCCCCTACTTCATTTTCAAACGGCCGCTTATTCTCAAGGTTCTTCCTCCTTTCTTTCGTTTTGAAACAGCGGAGTTGTGCCAGGTTCCTGTATGGGTTCGGTTACCCTCTCTTCCTTTTGAGCTCTGGAATACTACTTGCCTGAGCAAGATCCTTTCTTTTGTTGGTGCTCCGCTGCACACGGACAGTCTCACTGCTACTCGTGGCCGAGCATCTTATGCCCGTGCGTTGGTGGAAATCGATGTCATTCAGGCTCGGGTTTATGATATCTCTGTGTCCCTCCCGGATGGTTCTGCCTATCTTCAAACTGTGGAGTATGAGTTTATTCCTCCTTTCTGCCCCCGCTGCTGGGCTATTGGCCACCGTGAGTCTTCTTGTAAATCTGGTGTTTCTGCTTCTCCCTCTCCTCCTCCTCCGTCTGCTTCTGTGCCTCCGGCTTCCCCATTGCGGTCTGCCCCTGTTGCTAAATCCCCAGTGGCCCCGCCCTCTTCCTCTCCGCGACTTGCGGCAGCCCGACCTACCTCCCCTGTTCACACTTCGCCGGCGGCTAGCTCTTCTTTCGTCACCCCTCCTGATGTGGCCATCGGCTCCCGACCTGCCCCGCTGGCCCCCTCCTCCACGCCGGCCGCCTCCTCGGCTTGCTCTCCTTCTGTGCTTCCATCGGCCTCCCCTTCTTCCGAGGTCACTCCGGCTTGCCTTGCCCCTGCGGGTTCTGCTCCAGCTCCTTCGGCTCCAGCGCCTTCGGCTCTTCGGGCAGCCCAGTCTTCTCCACCACCTTCTGCGGCCTCCCAAGCCGCCCCCTGGCACCTCCAATTTTGGGCCTCCCGGCTCAACCTGCCCTTCTTCCCAAGCCTCTTCCTCCTAAAGCTTCTCGGCAGGCGAAAGGTAAGGCTGTTCTGCCTTCAGGTTCTAATTCTTTTTTGGGCTCTTCATCAGTTTGCAGCTGGGGGTCCCCGTCCCCCTTCTGTCTTATGATTATTGCCTCTTGGAATGTGCGGGGCTTTCATCGCCCCCTTAAACACCGTTGTTTGGTCCAGTTTTTGACCAACAATGATGTCTCTGTTGCTGCTCTCCTTGAATCCAAACTTCCTTTGGAATCTCTCACACATCTCATGTGGACCAAATTCCCCATCTGGGCTTTTTCTCATAATTTTTTGGATCATCGTGGGGGCCGCATTATTGTGCTTTGGTTACAGGATTGGGTCGACTTGCAGGTTCTCTCTTCTTCTGCCCAATCTCTCCACTATTCTATTACCTACCGCATCTCGCAATGCTGTTTTGCTGTTTCCTTTGTGTATGGTTTTCATTCCATCCAGCAAAGGCGGTCTCTTTGGCTCGAACTTCGGTCTCTTCGTTCTTCTACTTCTTTGTCTTGGCTTCTGGCCGGCGACTTCAACAGTATTCTCAGCCCGGATGATCGGTCTCAGGGTACCCCTGTTTTCGACTATGAAATCAGCGACTTCAACCTCTGTTGTGATGATCTCGGCCTCCAGGACCTTCCTAGCTCCGGTGGTCCCTTTACTTGGACCAACTCCCATGTTTGGTCCCGTCTTGATCGTGCTCTTGGGGATCCACAATGGCACTTGGAGTTTCCTTCAGCCTCCTACCTCATCTCTGATTTCGAGCCTGTTTTCGATCATGCCTCCTTTCTCATCTCGACCTCACTTTGTCTGGATTCTGGGGCTCGTTCCTTCCGCTTCAACAATGCTCTCACCGAACTCCCCCAGTTTCTCTCTTGTGTGTCCGAACACTGGGATGACTCAGTTTACGGCACTTGTATGTATCGTCTCTGCCGCCGCCTTAAGGGGTTGAAGCGGCCTCTCCGCCTCCTGTCCAGGAACCACTTCTCCTCCTTAGCTCCCCATCTGGCACAAGCTGAGAACGACTATCATTCTTCTCTGGCCGCTGTTCAGCTTAATCCTTCTGATCTTCAGCTTCGGGCACGCACAGCTTCTCTCCGAGGTCAGGCCCTCCTCTTTCGTAGATTGGAATTGTCTCACCTCGCGCAATTGGCTAAATGTTGATTTGTTCTTGATGCTAATCGGTGTTCCAGTTTCTTCCACTCGGTTATCAGTAAACATCGTCGTTCCTGGTTCCTCCCTTCCCTGCTTCGACCGGATGGTTCTTCCACTTCCTCTTTGCAGGAAATGAGCTCCTTATTTGTCCAGCATTTTACTGATCTCCTTGGCCACTCAGCCCCGGTTTCTCTGCCCTCCCCGGATGTCTGTACTTTGGGCCCTCTGGTTTCTTCTCTTTCTCACCCTCCTTTGTTGGCTGCTGTTACTGCATCTGAGGTTTGGTACACTCTTTCTTCGTTTGGTGATCATAAAGCCCCTGGACCTGATGGTTTTAATGCTCGTTTCTTCAAAGCTGCTTGGCCTTGCATTGGTTCCAATGTCACTACCGCGATCCAGGAATTCTTTTCCACCGGTGGTCTTCTTCGGCAACTCAACCATGCCAATATTGCCATTATTCCGAAGTCTCCCCAGGCTTCTCGGATTGGCGACTTTCGCCCTATTTCCTGCTGTAATATCGTGTATAAAATTATTACCAAGATTCTTGCCCACCGGCTTGCCTCTACCTTGGATTCCCTCATCGGTATCCAACAGGCCGCATTTTCGGGCAATCGGCTTATGAATGAAAACATCTTCCTGGTGCAAGAATTGCTTCGCAAGTACATGCAGAAGCGCATCTCTCCTCGTTGTATGCTCAAAATTGATTTGCATAAAGCCTATGATTCTGTCAGTTGGGAGTTTCTCCATTGGCTACTGACTACTTTGGGTTTTTCGCGTCAATTTGTGGCTTAGATCATGACTTGTGTCTCTTCTACTTCTTTTAGCGTGTTGGTGAATGGGACTTCTTTTGGCTTTTTCCAAGGTGGTCGGGGTCTTCGCCAGGGTGATCCTCTCTCCCCTTACCTTTTTGTCTTATGCCTGGAGTATTTCTCTCGATATGTCTCCTGCACTGCCCGCTGGCATCGTTATGATTTTCATTTCCACCCGACTTGCCACTCATTACAGCTTACTCATCTGGCGTTTGCCGATGACCTTATGCTTTTCTCTCGGGGTGACTATTCTTCGGTTTAGCTTCTCATGCAATGCCTTAATCATTTCGGGAATGTCTCCGGTCTCTTTGTCAGTCACCATAAGTCAGCTCTCTTCCTGGCTGGCCTCTCGGATTATGATCGGGACTCGTTGCTTCAGTTAACTAGGTTCACTTTGGGGTCTTTCCCCTTTCGTTATCTTGGTGTCCCCCTTCTCTCTTCTCGATTGAATGTGTGTCATTATGCTCCTCTATTCGACCAGCTACGCCTCCTTTTCCATGGGTGGAACTCCAAATCTCTTTCCTATGCTGGTAGGGCCGAGCTCATCCGAGCTACGGTTGGTGGTGTTATGGGCTTTTGGATGTCCATCTTTCCTCTTCCCCAATCAGTCATCCATCAGGTGGACTCTCTGTGCAGTCGATTTCTTTGGGGTGCCAGTTCTGCTGGTCATTTTCACCCCCGCGTTGCCTGGACGTCTGTGTGTCGACCTCGGAAGTCAGGCGGGCTCGGCCTCCATTGTCTCCGGACATGGAATTCCTCCCTGCTCTACCAGATCATTTGGAATATCCACATGGATAAACAGTCTCTTTGGGTGCGGTGGATTCATCATGTCTACCTCCGCGGGGCTTCCTTTTGGTCCTTTAATCCGACTCCTACGGATTCCCCCCTAGTCAAACACCTTTGCTCCATTCGTGCTGCTCTGGTGTCTAAGGCTGGCGGGTCGGATGCGGCTATCTGTCTTCTTTCCTCTTGGGCCACTGCGCTGCACCTACCTGCGAAGCGTGTCTACTCCTACCTCCTCCCGTCTCAACCTCGCTGTCGCTGGAGTATAGTGATTTGGCAACATTCTACCTTTCCCCGTTGGGCTTTCATCTCTTGGCTCGCTATGCTCAACAAGCTTCTCACCCTGGACCGGGCTCCTTTCCCCCATCGAGGGGTCTCTTGTCCCTTGTGCCATAGCTGCCCGGAGTCGCGCAACCACTTGTTCTTCACTTGCCCTGTTTCTCGACGCATCTGGAGTACTGTTCGTGATCGCTTCAACTTTCCCCGACGATTCCTCTCTTTAGATCGCACCGTTGCATGGTTGGCTCTCCGACGACGACATTCTGGCACCCGCGGTCGCATCCGCTGGCTCACCGTGGCCGCTTCGGTGTACTTCATCTGGGCCGCCCGGAACGCTTCTCTTTTTGAATCGGTTGACGTCGCTGTGGATGTCGTTACTTCACGACTACAGTTTCACATCCTTCGCTCCATCCATTATCTGAAACTGTTTTAATTGTATTTGTTAGGCTCTTTTATGTAATAGCTAGCCTGTCACTGTTTCTTTTCTTTGTATCCTTCGATTAACATCTTTGTCTCCTACGCGCATTGGCTCTTTTTGCCTTTGCTCGTCGGTGACAATTTTGTATTTTCTGTAACCCTCTTTGAAATTAATACATTTTTTTGCATTCTTTCAAAAAAAAAAGAAAGAGCTCTCAGTCAAGAAAGAGCTCTCAGTCAGTCAGTCACGATTTCTCTCTCTAGGGCGCGCTCCCGGGTGGTTCTCCACTGACGTTACCATGCCGCTGCTCTTAGCTCTCTCCCTGTTCTCCGATCGGCCCCCAACTCCTCTGGGTTCCGTCCCGTCCTCCCCCCTTTGCTCTCTCTTTCTGTGTATGATGCTTCCCTAGTAACTCTGTTATGGGTCGTCATCACAGGAAACCCTCTTTGTGGCAGGGCAAGGCTTCTCGCCGCCCTGTTTTACTCCTATCGCCGAAAGTTCTTCTTCTGTGTCTGCGGCCGACCCCTCTTCTCCTCCCCCGTCTCCTGGTTCTCTTTCCTCCCCTCCTCTTCTCTCTGTTCCTTCCGCTGATAGCCCCTCGCTTTCTGTATCTTTGGGCTCGTCTGACACGGCTCCCTCTGCGGCCGCTACCTCCCCTTCGGATTCTTCTCCTTCCCCTCCTGCTTCTCCGGTTGCTGCTTCCCCCGCTCCTACTTCTTGGAGCTCTCTGTTCAAGGATAACCGTGATGCTTCCGCCGGTATCAAGCTCTCTTCTGTTTCCGGCTCAGGCGAGTGTTCGATTTCTTTGGATGATGTTAGTCTTGTTCTGGACACCTGGGGTCCTACCCTTCTGGGGTATGTAGCCGGTCGTTTCCCGGGTAAGCAGGCCATCCAACAATGTACGCAGACCTGGGGTGTCCCTTGTCAGTTTTCCATCCATCAGTGTGGTTGGCTGCTTTTCTGCTTCAATGACATGACTGCTCTGCACACGGTGCTCGAGGGCGGCCCCTACTTCATTTTAAAACGGCCGCTCCTTCTCAAGGTACTCCCCCCCTTCTTTCACTTTGAAACGGCGGAGTTTGCCATATCCCTGTGTGGGTTCGGTTGCCCTCTCTTCCTTTTGAACTCTGGAATGCTGCTTGCTTGAGCAAGCTCCTATCTTTTGTTGGTAATCCTCTGCCCACGGACAGTCTCATTGCTACCAGTGACCGGGCCTCCTATGCCCGTGCCTTGGTTGAAATTGATTTGACTCAGGCCAGGGTCTATGATATCTCTGTGTCCCTCCCGGACGGTTCTGCCTACCTTCAGTCTGTGGAGTACGAGTTCATCCCTCCTTTCTGCCCTCGGTGCCGGGCTATTGGCCATCGGGAGTCTACCTGCAAATCTGGTGCTTCTGCTCCTTCCCCTTCGCCTCCTGCATCTACTTCTATGCCTCCGGCTTCAACTCCGCGGCCTCCCCCTGAGGCTACTATCCCTGCGGCCCCGCTCTCCCCTTCTCAGCGCCCTGCCACTGCCCGGCCTGTCTCTTCTGCACATGCTCCGCCTGAGGCTGGTCTTTCTCCAGCCAATCCTCCTGTTGCGGCCTCCGACTCTCGGCCTGTCCCGCCTGTCCCAGCTTCCCCTCCGGTTGCTCCGGCTTGCTCTGCCCCTGTGGTTCCTCCTCCTCCTTCTGCCTCTTCCACAGCTCGGGTGGCCCCCCCGGCTCCTACTCCAGCTACTTCGGCACTTCGGGAGCCCCAGCCTACTCCGCCCGCTTCTGCGGGCTCCCAGCCCACCCACATGGCCTCTCCCATTTTAGGCCTCCCGGCTCAGTCTGCCCTTCTTCCGAAGCCTCACCCTCCCAAAGCTTCTCGGCAGGCGAAAGGTAAGGCTGTCCTGCCTTCTGGTTCCAAATCTTTTCGGGCTCTTCATCAGACCGCAGCTGGGGGTTCCCATCCCCCTCCTGTTTCATGATCATCGCCTCTTGGAATGTGCGGGACTTTCATCGCCCCTTTAAGCACCGTTGTTTGGTCCAGTTTCTCACCAACAACGATGTCTCTGTTGCTGCACTCCTTGAATCCAAACTTCCTCCGGAATCTCTCACACATCTCATGCGGACCAAATTCCCCCTCTGGACTTTTACTCATAATTTTTCGGATCATCGTGAGGGCCGCATTGTTGTGCTTTGGTTACCGGATCGGGTCGACTTGCAGGTACTCTCTTCTTCTGCCCAATCTCTCCATTATTCTATTACCTGCCACATCTTGCAACGCTGTTTTGCTGTTTCCTTTGTGTATGGTTTTCATTCCATCCAGCAAAAGCGGTCTCTTTGGCTCGAGCTTCGGTCTTTTCGATCGTCTACTTCTTTGCCTTGGCTTCTAGCCTGTGACTTCAACAGTATTCTCAGCCCGGATGACCGGTCTCTGTTGTGACGACCTTGGCCTCCAGGACCTTCCTTGTTCCGGTGGTCCCTTTACTTGGACTAATTTCCATGTTTGGTCCCGTATTGATCGTGCTCTTGGGGATCCTCAGTGGCTCTTGGAGTTTCCTTCGGCTTCCTGTCTCATTTCCGACTTTGGGCCTGTTTCCGATCATGCCTCTCTCCTCATCTCGACTTCATCTCTTCGGGATTCTGGAGCTCATTCTTTCCGCTTCAACAATGCTTTGGCCGAAATCCCCCAGTTCCTCCCTTGTGTGTCCACACACTGGGGTGACTCGGTTTACGGTACTCTTATGTATCGTCTCTGTCGCCGACTTAAGGGGTTAAAGCGGCCTCTCCGCCTCCTCTCTCGGGCTCACTTTTCCTCCTTAGCTCTCCGTCTGGCACACGCTGAGCGCGACTATCAAGCTTCTCTCGCTGCAGTTCAGCTTAGTCCGTCTGATCTTCAGCTTCGTGCCCGCATTGCTTCCCTCCGAGGTCAGGCCCTTCTCCTCCACCGCTTGAAATTGTCCCACCTTGCCTAGTTGGCTAAATGCCGCTTTGTTCTGAATGCTAATCGGTGTTCTAGTTTCTTCCACTCCATTATCAGTAAGAATCGCCGCTCTCGCTTTCTCCCTTCCCTGCTACGAGCGGATGGCTCTTCCACTTCGTCTCTGCAGGAAATGGGTTCTTTATTTGTTCAGCATTTCACTGCCCTCATTGGTAGCTCGACCCCGGCTTCTCAACCCTCCTCGGATGTCTGTACTTCGGGCCCTCTGGTTTCTTCCCTTTCTCACCCTCCTTTGTTGGCCGCTGTTACTACGTCCGAGGTGTGGCACACCCTTTCTTCTTTTAGTGATCATAAAGCTCCGGGACCTGATGGTTTTAATGCCCGCTTCTTCAAAGCTGCTTGGCCTTGCATTAGTCCCGATGTCACTGCCGCCATCCAGGAATTCTTTTCCACCGGCTATCTCCTTCGGCAACTCAACCATGCCAATATTGCTCTTATTCCAAAGTCCCCCCAGGCTTCCCGAGTTGGTGACTTTCGTCCTATCCCTTGCTCTAATATACTCTACAAAATTATTGCCAAAATTCTTGCCAACCGTCTTGCCTCCACCTTGGATTCTATCGTCGGTATTCAGTAGGCAGCGTTTTTGGGCAATCGGCTTATGCATGAGAATATCTTCCTAGTGCAGGAATTACTTCGCAAGTACATGCGGAAGCGCATCTCTCCTCGCTGCATGCTCAAAATTGATTTGCATAAAGCCTATGACTCTGTCAGTTGGGAGTTTCTCCATTGGCTGCTGTCTACTCTGGGTTTTCCGCGTCAATTTGTAGGCTGGATCATGACTTGTGTCACCACTACCTCCTTCAGCGTTTTGGTGAATGGGACTCCGTTTGGCTTTTTCAGAGGTGGTAGGGGTCTTCGCCAGGGTAACCCTCTCTCCCCCTACCTCTTTGTTTTATGCCTGGAGTATTTCTCTCGGTATGTCTCCTTTCTTGTCCGCCGACATCGTCATGATTTCCATTTTCACCCGGCTTGTCACTCGTTGCAACTTACTCATCTGGCGTTTGCCGATGATCTTATGCTTTTCTCTCGGGGTGATTATTCTTCGGTTCAGCTTCTCTTGCAGAGCCTTCGTCACTTCCAAGATGTCTCCGATCTCTCCATCAGTCGCCATAAGTCCGCCCTCTTCCTGGCCGGCCTCTCAGATTATGATCGGGACTCTTTGCTTCAGTTGACTGGGCTCACTTCGGGGTCCTTCCCCTTTCGTTATCTTGGTGTTCCCCTTCTCTCTTCTCGTTTGAATGTGTGTCATTACGCTCCTCTGTTGGACCAGCTGCGCCTCCTTTTCCGTGGCTGGAACGCTAAATCTCTTTCCTATGCTGGTCGGGCCGAGCTCATCCGAGCGACGGTTGGAGGTGTTATGGGCTTTTGGATGTCCGTCTTTCTTCTTCCCCAATCGATCATCTATCAGGTGGACTCTATGTGCAGTCGCTTTCTTAGGGGTGCTAATTCTGCTGGCCACTTTCACCCCCGTGTTGCGTGGACGTCTGTGTGTCGACCTTGGAGGTCTGGCGGGCTCGGCCTCCATTGTCTCCGGATATGGAATTCCTCCCTACTCTGCCAGATCATTTGGAATATCCATATGGATAAAAAGTTCCTTTGGGTGAGGTGGATTCATCATATCTATCTCCGCGGGGCATC
>JAXGGT010047669.1:0-11205 GCA_035583425.1 Marsdenia floribunda
AATTATAACAAGAGTCCAAAACTCACATTTAAATCAAAGAAATCACTTATTTTCTAATAAAAATCCCAAAAGCTTCCAAATATAGAAATAAAACAAATAAATACTAAAACTAATATATTTAACTAAAAACCTACAAGAATTAACTAATAAAAGGCATAAAATAATACTAAAAACATGATATATTTTTGCATTATCAAAGATAATTGCTAAAAATGGATTACAAGTTGGCCCCATTGATGGGTAATATTTGAAGTGCTACTATACATAAATTAAATGGAAGCTCCTTGACTGTACGAGCTTAAATTGCAATACTCCTAGCTCGCATGAGTTAAAACTGTGGATGGTAACCACCAAAGGTGTCGTATGTGGCTAAGTTGCTAAAGACACCCCAATAAGTCTAAGTTGGTAAAAATGGATGCTCCTAGCCCGCAAGAGGTGAAACTGTGAACGATAAACCCCCCCTATCCAACCCATAAAATTTGAACTACATTTGACTTGATTCTCAAGTAGCTTTTGAGATACGTAGGCAGCTTGGGAAAAAATTCTAAGTTCATCATACCCATCAAAAAAAGTTATTTTGTTGCAATCTTACTTTATTGCATGATGCTATGAATAATAGATGTTACAAAATAATTGAATGCAAAAAGACTAAGTTTTCTAAAAAAAAAAAAATTTACATCAAATAAATAATTAAAATTTCCTAAGTTTCCTTGCATGACTTCTAAGTCTTTCTTCATCTCTCTTAATTTATCTTCATCTTCTACAAATAATACGGGGGTACTCTCAACAGAAGTAAACTCCTCTTGGGTGGTGGTGAAGCTGGATTCCACCTTTGCAAGTTCCTCATTTTGTTTCTCAAGAGATGAAATCTCAAGCTTCTCCTTCTTCAAGCGTTTGATCTTTTTCATTGAAGTCATCGATCTCGCTACTAATGCTCTTCAAGCTTAATTTCTTGATATTAACTTGAATAAGGAGATCATTCCTTTGCTCAACGATGACGTCCAAACACTGCCTAATAGTAGAAAAAACTCTGTGAAAGACTCCTAAGTCATCTTCTCTGAGAAAGGTGACCTCTCACCATCAAAAACACAGGCTAAAGTAAAGAAAGATTTCAGCATATCGTCCAATGGTGAAATGTCAATGATGTCACACTTCTTGATTTCGTCAAGCACATAAAGGATTTGATCCTCAAGTGAAGAAATTTGTTCAATCAGAGTCCTCATGATCTTTTATTGAAGTTCACTCCATACACCATGACATACTTTTTTTCGAAGTCAAATATCAAAGATTTTCCTTCAAAAATGGAGATTGCCGGATGATTTTGAGAAGTTAACACCTTAACTTGAGAAGTTTTTCCCTTGGAAGAAGAAGTCGCTCCATCTTTACTTTTCCTAAGAAGGTTGGAATTGTTGAATGAATCTTGAGATTGTGTTTGTTCATTAACCACCATGTTCTCGTGCTCCTAAAAAAAATCGAAAAAAAGTAAATAAATAAATAAAGGAGCATTTACCAATTGTAGAGTTTTAACACTATCATTGTTTTTACTTGGGGAAGTTGCAACTTTTTTACAATGATCTTTTGAAGTATTTTCTTGGTCCAAGTGTAGTGCATTTCTCGTTGAAGAATGTGAAACCTTTTCCTTTGTTGTCGTAGAAAAGTTTTCAATTCTCTTTGTTATCTCGACATTCTTTGAGGTAGCTACCATGAACCTGAACCCATATATTCCGAAGTGTAGTGCTTCTTCACTTGATAAGGGGTGCAAGGAAAAGTTACCTTAGACATGGTATGACTAAGAGT
This sequence comes from Marsdenia floribunda, assembly GCA_035583425.1. Classification (NCBI taxonomy): domain Eukaryota; kingdom Viridiplantae; phylum Streptophyta; class Magnoliopsida; order Gentianales; family Apocynaceae; genus Marsdenia; species Marsdenia floribunda. The sequence continues at coordinate 1,798 of JAXGGT010047669.1, forward strand.
GCATGCTGCCCATAAACACAAACCTTCCTTCAAGCAAATTTCATGATCCATTGATTTGAGATCACCAGGAGTATCTTGCAAGAAGCCAAATTGATGACTAAATCAATAAGGACTATATGGCTCTACAAGAAATAAATTATCCTTTCGTAAACGAAGGAGACTTGAACAAAGACTTAGAAAGTATCCTTGTTTCGCTTCTTGAGCTTTTCCATCATCAATGAAAGTCTAGTTTTGTGCTTGGTAAGGATATTTGAAGTCTAAATGATGCATTCACCTCTATGAATGAATGAATACAATGAATGAGCTCTCTCCTTTTATAGAGAAGAGGGGCTCTCACCGATGGCTGAGATCATGACACACAAATGGAGATCCTCAAGGCCCATAGCCTAAGCCCATGAAGCTTCCTCGATCCACTAGGTTAAGAGACCGAGTCTTCTTCTTCTAGGATTCTTCGGAACCTTCTAGAACCTTCCAAGTTGACCAAGTCTTCTAGTTGAACCGCTTTCCTGAGTTGACCATGGTCTGTACCACTCCGCGCCACTGCACATTCTGGCTAACCTACATGAACGATTGTTTCACCGAACCGTTTGAGTCTACCAGCCTAGTCCATCCATCGAACCATCGAACCAATGTGCGTCACTTAGGTCTGACACACTCTATAGCTAAGGCATGCCATGCATGCACAAGCATGGTCACCATTTGAGCCACCCCAACACTTGGGTCTCAAACGCCTAAGTCTGCCTTCCATAGATGTCTCCGACACCTATGACACCTCTCGGGTACATGGGCAACGTCTTTGCATAGACAACAAACCCCCACCATTGTGCAGGCCTCAGGCCCGGGAGAAAGGGTCTCACAAACCTCCCCAACTTGAAGATGTTGATGTCCTTGTTGACCTCTGCTTCCTCCAAAACTCGGCAATCTCATCATCATATTGCCAAAGAGTAACATCTCTTTTCCATGTAGCATCAAGCTCAGATTCGCCCTTCCAATGCACAAGGAAATCTACCCTTTAGTTCTTCTTACTTTGCCCCAACATCCTAGGGTCCAGAATCTTCTCTACCAATTTGTCAAACTACTTCCGAATTACCGGTGGTGCACTTTTGGCTTGTTGTCTTGAAGCTTCCAATTCATCTTTGTTAAACTTTTTCAAAAATCTAAAATGAAATGTAGGATGAATCTTCAACCTATCAGGCAACTTTTGCCAACTCTCTTCACAACCTCGAAAGGTCCATCAAACTGAGGAATCAGTCCACAATAAACATCCTTACTGCTGATATTCTTCCAAATATGAGGAGTTAGCTTCAATAATACTAAGTCACCAACCTCAAATTCCATATCATGCCTATGGTGAGCCGCATATCTCTTCATCCTCTACTGTGCCAAAGCCAAGCTATCACGTGCATCTACAATCAACTTCTATTTTGCCCTTGCAAATCTATGAGCCACTGGACAAGCTTCGGTATTTGGAATCACCATTACCAAATCTTGTGGGGTAGTAGGCTGTTGTCCATACACCAACTCAAATGGACTCATCTTCATTGCTTTGCAAAATGTAGCAAGAGCAGCTGGTACAACTCCAGGTACCAACTCAATCTGATGATCAATAGCACTTCTCAAGGGCAATATCTTTGGCAACTCCTCGGGCATCATATCTACAAACTAGTCCAACACCTTGGACACAACATTAGGCAATGTTGCGCATATAATTGCTGCGTCTTCCAACAAAAGGCCAAGTACGTCGGCTCACCCTTTCTAAGCCCATCCTTCAGTTGCATAGCAGACACTAATCCCTTGCCTTCTGTTTGTGATCGATCCTTGTACACATCTTTCATAAAGTTAGGTGTCATCTCATCCATGATCATCAATCCATGCAAATGGGGCGGCAATGCCGCTTTGGGCATAGCTAAAAACTCAATCCCCAAAATCAAGTCCAAATCATCAAGTGGAATGACCGTCATCTTACATTGGTCTTTCCATGTCCTTAGCTTCAACTCAACCATCGCACTACCTTTGACTTACTACTCCTCATCATTCATGGTCTTGATGGTATGGGAACAATCTTGTAGTGCCAACTGCAACCGAGTAGCTTCCTTGTCAGCTACAAAATTATGTGTCGTTCTAAAATCTACCATGGCAACAACTCATGACCATTCCCCAACACGTTCACGTACAACAACCCACGTACAACTCTTGATCTCACTTCTATCTGAATGGCATTGCACGATTGAATGGGATTCACACGTGCAAGTGACTCCCCTTTTATCCCACTATACTCAACAACTTGGGCGGCAACCATATTTCACCTGAGCTTCGTACATGTATAAGACATATGCCTAGTCTCCTTACAGTTGAAGTACTTCACACTGTCTGCCTTTGACATACCAGAATTCCTTTGCTTGTTAACCAAGTCTCCTTTCCACTTGGGCTTGTTCCATGCCAACTTAAGCTTGTTCTTGGCTAGAAACTCCCTCTTCTCAGATACAAGTGGGAATAAAACCTGAGAATCTGCCAATCTGTCGGCCATACCAAAGGCCTCAACGACATCCTGCGGGTCTTATCGCATAACCTCCACTCTAGCCCACTTCTTCAACCCTGATAAAAAGTTGAACAACTTGTCCTGCTCGGACATGTAAGAAATGTTAAGAAGGAGGGAAGAAAATTCTGTCACATACTCACTAATAGTCCCTGTTTGTTCCAACTTCTTTAGGCTCTCCCTAGCTTGCTAAGCAGCATTCTTAGACAATAATTGCTTCATCAATTCTGCCCTCAATTCTTTGAATGTTTGTCACCTAAACTTCCCTGGGTCTGCCTCCCTCGTTCGCCACTACAACTTAGCGTTTTCTGTCAGGTACATAGTTGCAATCGCAACTTGTTCATTCACAGGCATGCTTGTAGTATCAAAGTAGTACTCCACATGCTATATGAAATTCTTGAACACCTTGGCATCTCGAATACCATCATAAGTCTTAGGCTTAAGAATCTTTACCTTTGACTTACCAAAACTACTAGCACCAGCAGTAGTCTCCATGTCATGAAGTGCTCTTGTCAACAAACTGATATCGGCTCTCAAGCTTTTAATCGTGTCTTGAAGCTTTCCCATATCAGAGGACGTACCAATCTTGTCCACCAACGTTGACACATCGCTACGATACTCATAAATACCAACTGCATTAACCAAATGTAAGAAAAGGGTTTCTAACCTCATCAATCGATCGCTGGCCCCCTCATGCACATTTGGAGAAGAATCCAAATGTACTTCTTGGCTTCCTTCCCCAAATGCTTCAATGGATGAACTTGACATTCTTGCAATAGATTTCACAACTATGCTCTGATACCAACTTGTCATGAGGTGTATGTCTCGACACGCACAGGCTAAAACACACAACTCACTATCTCTTGGACGTTGTGGAAAGAAGGCAATAAACAATCAAACACAAGTGATTACGGGCAAAGGAACCCAACCTTTACTATATTCCAAAGAATAAAGGATACATATGTGAGTGCCTACGAACAAAAGTCACTCAGGCTAACAACCCTCACCCAGATAGGAACATGCACACGACTATCTAACCTATCTATATCTTCACGCCCTTTCTCTGTCTAGAACTACACTTTAGAGCTTCTCTCTCTAACTACAGTAGAGACTCTCAATCTATTAATGAATGAATACAATGAATGAGCTCTCTCCTTTTATAGAGAAGAGGGGCTCTCACCGATGGCCAAGATTGTGACACACAAACGGAGATCCTCAAGGCCCATAGCCTAGGTCCACGAAGCTTCCTCGATCCACTAGGTCAAGAGACCGAGTCTTCATCTTTTAGGACTCTTTGGAACCTTCTAGAACTTCCGAGTTGACCAAGTCTTCTAGTTGAACTGCTTGCCTGACTTGACTATGCTTTGCACTAGTCCGCACCACTACACGGTCACGACTAACCTACACGAACCATCGAACCAATGTGTGTCACTCAGGTCTAACACACTCTATAGCCAAGGCATGCCATGTGTGCACAAGCATGGTCAGCATTTGAGTCACCCTAACACTTGGGTCCCAAACGTTTACGTTTGCCTTGAATAGATGTCCCCGACACCTATGACACCTCTCGGGCACACAGGCAGCATTTTTGCATAGACGACAAACCCTCGCCATTGCGCAGGCCCCGGGCCCGGGAGAAAAGGTCTAACAAGGGGAGTTAAGAAGAGAATTTAGAAAGTCTTTGTCTCCAAGTCTTGCAAGAATATGGTATAAATTTTGGCAAATTTCTTAAAACTATAATGCCAATTTTTTTTTTTTTTTTTGTTTGAAAGTTCACTTTAAGAAAGCTCTTGATATCTTCTATATTAATTAGGAAGATTGAGGCTTGATCACATCTTACTCACATTCTTTTATGACAGGTCACGTGATCAAGTCTCGAGGGGGCATTTGTAGACAAGGAAGTTTTGGTTAAACATATTTAATCGAAAAGGCTCAGTCTTTGTACCCATAATAAAATTAAGGGGGCCTAATTTTTTTTTTGGATCTTTAGGCCGAAATTAAATCGACCCAACATACTGAAGGCCTGAATCAGTTAGGGAATAACCCTAATCGAAAGACTATGAAAAATTGCCTATTTCTTTTCTGAATCTTTCTTGAATATCTTGAAGATCTTGACAATGGCTTAATTCCTTTTTCTTTTTTTTTTCTTAGGGATCTTGACAATCAAGAGTCTTGCCTAAATATATTTCGAAGATATTCTGCCATGTAAATATGGAAATGTTCGAGATTTGAGTTACCTAAATTTTGTTCAACCTAAACCTATAAATAGGGTGCTACATCAGGGTTATAGACATCAATGGAGACATCATCAGAATACATGAAGATCAATATCGGAGAAAATCGAACTTCAAAGGAGGAGATCCAAAAGTTTGAGTCTTCTTCAAATATTCGAGGTCTTCTTCAAGTCTTCTTCAAATATTCAATGAGTTCTTCGAGGCCTTCTTCAAATATTCAAAGTGTTATCCAGGGCGTTCTTCATCAAATTAGTTGAGGAGGCTTCAACAACAAAAGATCTGGTGTTTGTCACAAAATCTCGTTTGATCCAAAAATCAAAGGCATCGTCAACAAATTAGCATTTCCTAATGAAGAGAAGAATTGGAGGGTTCTTTATGGAAATTAGGGAAATTGCAAGAGATTTGTACCCACATATATGAATAAATTTATTTGTCTGTATTTTTCTTGTATCTAATTTTGAAGACTCAAAATTTATTTGAGAATACCTTCGTTTATAAAAAACGATGTGATTTTAAATGATGGCCAAAAAACCACCGTAATAGGCAAAAACGACGACAAAGGAGCTAGAAACGACAGCTCCCTGGCCGCCGTTTTTGCCTGGGTTTTAGTAGTGTATATAACTCAACAAAGTTATCTTAACAAAAGTTAACTACATCAACATTAAATTTGCAACTCCAAGTAAATAAAGATTAACGCATTTAGATTTGATTCCTATTTAACAAAAGTAAACCAACAAAAAATGAATTTCAAAATTAACTCAATTTGAAAGTCCAGGTAAATAAGTGTTATATGTTAGCAAAATTCCAAGGTCAATTCCAATTCCAAGTACATAAAGTTAACACAAGTAAAAATGCAACTCCAAGTATCTTAGCTCAACAGAATTTCAATAAAAAGTTTAACTCCAAAGTAACTTATCAAATTTTCAATGCTAACTCGAAGTAACATAACAGATTTCAAATACAAACACCAAGAAAATTAAAAATGTTGGCAAAGTTTCAACTAAAAAATTAATGTTTTCCCTATCTCAAACTTATCACCAGCAATAAAAAACATCCAAGTATATATATAACTCAACAAAGTTAACTACATCAATATTAAATTTTCAACTCCAAGTAAATAAAGGTTAACACAAGTAAATTTGAATTCCATTTAACAAAAGTAAACCAATATAAATGAATTTCAACATAAGAGAATTTCAAATATAAGTTAACTTGAAACTCCAAAAATCATAATACTATATATGTTAACAAAATTCCATTTAAAGAAGTTAGACATAACTATTATTAACTTAAGTAGTTACTTAACTTACCTAACTTAACCTAAATAAAGTTAACTAATTTAATTAGTTTTACCTAACTACAGTTAACTAATTTCATCAAACTTAAGTTAAATTATGTTTTTTAAACTTCATTTACCCACATTATGTAATTTTAAGTTAAAATTTACTAAAATTTCTAACTAATTTACTTATCCAACTTAATGTAATTAAACTTACCTTAAATATATTTTTTAACTTCATGTATGATCAACACTATGTAATCTTAAGCTAAAATTGACTAAAATTACTTACTAAGTTAACTTAAGTAAATTTATTTAACTTAAATGAAGATTTCCTAACTTCCCTTAACTAAATTTAGTAAAGTTAAAGCTTCGTTTCATTAAAATTAAATAATTTGAGCACTTATGGTTAACTAGTTTTACCTTAACTTACTAAATTAAATAATGTAATTAACTTAGGTCTAGTTACTTAACCTACCAAACTTACTTAAAGCTAACTAATTTACATACACTTAACTCTCATAAGTTTTTAAAAAACTTTACTTAGCTAAATTGTAGGTTTACTTTTTTTTTTTGGTAATTTAAATTGTAAGTTTACTTAATGGTTCTTTAAAGAAAATTAAAAATTTTGGCAAAGTTTCCCCTAAAAAATGGATGTTTTCCACTTTGAAACTCAACATGTCAACAAAAAATAGCAAGAATTTATAAACCAATCACTTCACTCAAAGTTATATAAATCATATTAACCCCACAAGCATTTTAATCAAATAAATAGCTTGACACAAATTCATTCAAGAAGTAAAATTTACTCAACAAATCTAACCTAACAAAAGTATTTAGTCAATATTATCTATAATTTATCCTTCACATTCCTCCTAGACCATCAAATATAAGATATGTGTACAATAATCAAATAAAATGTAACTAGATGAAATTCCCAAGAGTAAAAGAGAAAAAACTATGTGATATAAATTAAAGTTGTTTCCCTTCAAATTGGCTTATACAAACGCCGCAGAACGTTCAAGATGGAAGTTAATGAATTCCCCTCTTGTCTTTTTATTTGTCCACCACTTCATATACTTAGAATGGAAGAAGCCACTGGCAGCAGTACTGCATAAAACTACTTGGCTACAAAGAGGTCCCCCATCTGCACTGTCAAAAATAAATTAAGTTCAGCTAAATCAAAGTTCAGATGAAGAGCTCGCTCATCTGCTACAAAGGGAATTAAAGGACCACTAAATTGTCTAAAGCAGTCAATTTCAAGATACTTACTGAAAATAGGACCAAAGAGCAAGAAAATGAAATACTTTTTGGTAATTAAAGGAGTGCTTGATATGAAAGTAACAGCCATCAAGATATTCAATCTCAAAGTGTACTGAAGTAGTGAATCTTATTTATTTTATGGCATAACAAATTAGTCTGGAAAAGTAAAAAAATTATCAATTCATTGGACATAAAACATATTCCTGCTATAAACAGAAGAACCACATCAGTATATAATTCAACTCCAAAGTGTAGAAATTAGGAAAAAGATTCAGGTAGAACAAAAATGAAATTAGGTGCTCTGTAGAATTAATGAGTATTCTGGATAGAATATACATTAGAGTGTAGCTAAAATCTGACAGAACATACCTTATCCACATAGGAGTCCGGACAGGGTATTCGGCAATTTATAAATATAAATATTTTTTATAATGCTGTAATAAACTGAAGATGCTTTAAAACATATAACTCCATTAGGCTACAGAAAACTGTATTAAACAGAAAAACTATTGGACTTCATTAAGTAGTCACCATGCAGCGACAGTAGCCTTCCCAAAACACTAAGAAGTGTAGCAAATGGAATCGTCATGCAATATTCTAAAAATAAATAATTCAGACTATTGTTAAGGTCTCATCTAGTAGTCCAACAAAAAGATGTGTATCAAATTACATTGCATTTTGATCTGAATATGCACACAATGGATTGAATTTTCATGAAGCTATATGTTGCAAACAAGCGTAAAACCATTATGATACGTTCCAACTTTAACCCAATGCTCAATTTTTTGCTTAACATAAGGTACGAGTTTCCATATTCCTTAACATGTGATAAGTCTCCCACATACTTCAAACTTCACTGGATTCAAAATATTTCTATTTGTCCAATCATTATCCTCTATGGTCGATAATTGGAAAAGCATTGTAATTCCAATTTCCAATAACAAGTAATAGAAGTCCCCATAGCCCGTGTAAAAAATTGAATTCCCATAAATGCAATCACAGAATTGTTTCTTAAACTTGCCACTATTCCCTAAAAATATAGAAATTATCTTCGGAAATCAAACATGCCACTATTCCCTTAAAGTTCAGGAACCAAGAATAGTCCCCAGAGCATTGTTAGCTTTCTCATTCAAGTGATACCCAATAGCACATAACTAAAAGTTCAAAAAAAAAAAAAAAAAAAATGAAAACAAAGGCACCGTGTGACCAGTTAAAGCACAGAAGAAACTGTTCTCACAAATCTCTTACTCTATGTCTTTGGAAATGTACAAGATGAATTCACTTTATTAAAAGAGATGCGAAACAAAAAACAGCACACAAGAAGAACATGACCACGAGAAAAGAAATCAAATCAGTGATACTGGGTCGGGTTTCATGTGACTTGGAAGAAGCCTTATGATTAACCCCTTGTTAGATCTGAAGCTTGAATTCACTTGATTCTTTTCCTCTTTTCCACGATAGACTCCACATGAACTTGTTTCTTCTTAGAAGAATTTACCGACCTCTTCTCAGGGGAAATCTTCGATCTCTTTGAATTTCAGCTTGAATTTGATCCCGATCTATTCCTCTTCTTCGCTATTGCGGGAAAAAGAACAAAAAAAAAAAAAAAATCAATGTACTATACCATTAATATGTGAACGTTAATTTGAAGGAGAATAAGGAGGAAGAGGAGGAGGAGAAGTCGTATATTTGGGAGGGTTTTTGTTTGTTGAAAAGAGAGGGCATTTAAAGAAGAATTTCAAACATTTTGAGAATGCTAAGGAAGCTTTCAAGCCGCTGCTATACAAAAATTCACACAGAGATAGAGAGACAGTGGGTGTTGTCACCAGATGTCTATATTGTCATGCACACGTCAAAACAGACAACTTAAAGAGTGCCTACGAACAAAGGTCACTCAGACCAATAACACCTAACCCAAATAGATACAAGCACGTATCTAACTACCTGTCTATGCCTTCGCCCTTTCTTTCTCTAGAACTCCTCTCTAGAGCTTCTCTTTGTAACTCCATTGGGGAATATGAGAATAAATAGCATGAATGAATGAAATACCTTTCCTCTTGGTATTTATAGAGAAGAGATGACATCATTGATAGCCG